>CM038702.1:68093512-68191012 GCA_021613375.1 Megaleporinus macrocephalus | reverse complement strand
AAGACGGTACCGCAATGTCAAATTAAACAAGCTTGAAACTCTGACTGGTCTCCCTCTTCATTCTGACGGCGAAAGACAAAGTTACAACACAGGTAAGGCATCATGTTATTTCTAATTTTGTGTTATGCAGTGTTTAGCACTGACAATCACCATTATACTGTACTGTTTTATAAACACACAAGTTTGTTTCATGTAGGCTATTAGCTTTCACATTAGGGCTCATCTTTCTCAGGATTATTCTTCTTTTCTTTCACTGATTTTTTATCAGGTTAGAAAAACTAACTTCACTGCTGAGAGTCAGTTTAATAAGATCAGACACGTGTGTTGCTGTTTCTCATCTCCAGCTGGACAGGCTGCCTGACAGACTCCACGGATCAAAGTATCTGCAGCTGCTGATCAGTAAATAACCAGAACACACATCCACTCACATCACCAAAAGATAAACGATAAACTTTGTTTTCTTTAATAAAGTAAATAAATATACAATATGCTGAACAGTAGATGAGACAGGCCCATGGCTTTGTTTCTCTTTAGGGTTTAAAAATAAACTATTCAGATTTCTACATCAGTTCAGTCATAACTTAACAGTTTATAACTTTAAACTAAGTGTCTGTTTCGTCTTTTACACTTTAGTTTATATACTTTTGAAAACTATATGATTTAAAATAAATTGCTGGTCTACTGATATTATACTACTTCACGTTCACAGTTCAGATTATACAAAACACAGAATTTCATTTTAATTTTATATTTTCTTTAAAAATCATATTTATTCTGTTTATAAATATTTAGTTTTATTCTATATCACCTCCCGTAAACGATAACAATCTAAAAGAACAGCACACGACACACGGTCACTTAACACCACAGCTCCATCTCACTGCTGCTCTGATAATCGTCTATTAACCACAATGTATCTGTAAGATCCTCCCCGTCATATTACATCACTTACACACTCCTCCAATCAGCAGTTTCAAAGTGTAAGAGGATCTTATGAGAATGTGCTGATAATGGAAAGTGAACTCTCTCTGTGGAAATGATCTTCTCCACAACAGCTGAGCTCTAATTATTAGAGACAGATCAGATCTTATACCATATGTGTAAACATGTTTATACACACTGTGTACTGGGTTTCAGCTGATTTATCATCTACTCCAACGTCTCACACAGAGCATCTCTCATCTACCTGATGAACATCTTTACCTTCTACTAATGATACATCACTTCATGTAAAGACAGGTGCAGCACTGAATCTGCTCCCACGCTGACCAAACAGGACCATAAAGAGATTCTTATCAACTTTTCTTCTGTTCAGATTATTGATGTTGAGTATTTCACTACATACATATCAACCAACACTTTACCAGAACTACTGAGAGCCTTTCTGACAAACTGAACAATGTAGTTAAACTACAACTGTTATGTTATATGATGTGATCATACAAATGTTCTGAGTTGTTGGTTCTGAAATTTGAAGCTGCTTCTGGTTCAATTCTACACCAAATATATAGAAATGTTCTGTTTACCTGAAAGGTCTGGACTACAGTTAGTCTTGAGAAAGTCGTGGATATATGATGTTGATAACGTAGCTGCTGTAATGTGAACTGATGTTCCTGAACTGGTGGAAAGTTAACTTCACTAACAGACTGATCTGATCTGGAACTCTGAAATCTTACCGTATCTCTTTAGTCTCATGACAAATACAGTTAAGACTGAATCTGAGACAGAATCTATTACAGAACAGTTTTAACTTCATAATCTTCTCCATTAACTCCAGATAAGAAACCAGTATTACACCAACATCTCCTCTAAACTACACCTCCTAAATACTGTCCTAACTTTAGGATAAACCCCACCAGCGTCCTAACTTCTGTTTTAACTTCTGTTTCTATTGTTAGAACATTGTGTAGTAAAAGAGAATGTTATTGTGTTTATGTAGCTGTAACACACATAACCAGTTCATTAAAACTAGAAATACACTTATTTATTCTGAACAAAGTGGTTTACACGTGTGAGAGATTCAGAAATCCTGGACACCACTGTTCCCTCTCAGTATCCTCCTTTTCTGTCTTTGTCTTCCTTCCTTTTTCATACTTTTCCTTCTTTTTGTTTTTTCTTCCATGTTTGCAGTTTTTTTCTTCCTTTCTTTTTTCCTCATTTTTATTTTTTCCTGAATTCCTTCCTTTTTATTATTTCCTTTTTATTTAGTCGTTTTCCTAATTTTTTATCGCTTTCTCTTATTTTCTATCCTTCATTTTTTTCATTCCTATCTTTCTTTCTTTATTTCTTTCATTTCTCATATCATAATTAAATGATGTTTATCTCACTTGCATTCTGGTTAAATTTAATTTAGGACTAAAGATAGAAAGATTCTGTAGGAAAGATCCTGAATTGTTGTTTATTTTATTATTTATTTAATTCAACATTTTCTTCATTCTAGACATTAATGAACAGGCTAATGCTAAATGTAACCCAGTCCAACCCCAGCCAAATAAACAGCATTTACTCCTGCAGCACCAGAGTTTTGATAATGTGATGATTTGTGGTACTAGGAATGATACAGGATACTCTATGAATATGGGTAGAAAATGAACATTGTCACTTTATTAGACAAAATATTATACATTACACAATATTACATTCATTAAAAAATCTCGTAAAGAAGATTAATTCCCAATAATGTAATAAGCTTTTACATGTGGAAATATGATAAAATCTCACCAATGGAATAACATAATGTTATCAGTAAAAATACTATTACATTATTTGTTAACAAAATTATTAGGAATGTTATTATATTACTGGATGTATTTTCACTAATTATATTCAATATATATATATACATTATAATATTCTATATTAGTGCTATGTTAGTAAAGGTAATGGATTAACTGATCATGAAGTCCTGCCATGGTGTAAACTGGATATTGAGCTATAATACAAACATAATAAAATATATCCATATCTATATCTTCATATATGTACAAAGGAAACTTCAGATTACTAGAGAACAGGACATCAGCAGAGTTTAAGATCACTCAGGAGTCTCTCTGTCTCATATCTGTGTGTAACTGTGTGAGATGGTGTCTTCCATGATCTTGAAGATCCTCCACTCTTGTGGTTCCAGAGTTGATTTCTGTCCAGAGTGTTTATTAAACCACTCTCCAGACTCTTCTCATCCTCTACATGATCTCATCACCAATGTGGGGTCATCCTCAAACATCAGCAGTCTGATGGACAGCACACTGGAGGTGCAGTCACTGGTAAACAGGAAGTGATGTCAAGGGGAGGGCACTCTCTCTTAACCTCAGTGTATGTGAGACTCATACCAGGTCAGGTGTTCAGACTCTGTAAATCAGAAAACAGGACAGAAAGATCAGACATGAAGAAACTTCTCACAGTCAGCACTCAGACTCCAATCACAAACACAATCAGGAGAAACACCATCACTAGATAAACAGTCCCACCTCATCAACACTAATAACACTAATAGTTCTGATTCTCATATAATCACTCATCAACACAGTTGTAGGAGACAATAACAAGAATGTTGATATTCTGTTGTGTGTATTAATGTCTCTATGTGTGAGTGCGCCCCCTACAGGTTAAGCTGAGTATAAAGAAAAGGTTCAGACTGAAACAGTCTTTTCACCACATACACCTGCTGGTACCCGGGGAAAGTTCCTGAATGAATTTGTTCTGGAACTGCAAATTTCAGCTGTTTGTAAACATTTCTGTAATAAACTCTTTAACCAGTTTATCTAAACTTTCCTCCAGACATTCTTTTTATTAGTGGTAAGATGAACAAGGTGGATTAAACTAAGAGGAATTTAACCACCACACCAGTAAAACACTGACACAGTGAAGAAAGACAGTGTACCAGAGTATCTTTGTAGATCTGTGAAAGATAAAATAGTGAATCATGTCAGAGTGATCCAGTTATTATACACATCTATAGTGAGCAGTATGTCCAGTATGTGCACAGAATCAGCTCATTTACACACCCACACACACACACACACACGTATACATACAAACACAACAATGCACTAGCAATAAATCAAATCAATATAGAAAAAACTGTCTGCCTAAAATATTTCACACAACACACACAAGAGAAACTTCATCAAAACACTTCACTAAACATCTCAAACAACGAAACTCCAAATACAGTCCCTCACACCAAACAGTCAAAATCTGAGGATGTGAGAGTCGCCCCCCACTGGAAACATCAGACCACAACCTCGTCTACAGGTTCCTACAGCACAAGCCCCGCGTTCCAACCCACCACTGCATCATCCTTCAGGAAATGATCTCTTGAAGCTAAAGAGGTTTTAGAGACTGCTTTGCTACGACTGACTGGATTGAGCTGCAGGAACCACATGAACAGACACTGAGAGGATCACACACTGCACAACAAACTACTGGGAACTTCTACATGTACAATGTTGTTCCTGTGAAAACTGTGTGTTGTTTACTGTCAACAAACATGGAGTAACGTACAATAGAGTAGCTCGTACAATACACTACACGGAGTAGCTCGTATAATAACCACAATCTTATTTAATCTAAAATAGGGGTCGAGGCTTTTATGAGGTCAAGTGATCTGAACAGCTCGTCATAATATGTACTCATACATCAAGACTAGCTTTTGTAAATAATAATAATAATAATAATAATAATAATAATAATAATAATAATAATAATAATAATAATAATAATATCTATTTACAAATCAAGGCTAGCTTTAATAAATAATAATAATAATAATAATAATAATGATAATAATAATAATAATACAATCTATTAACGAATCAAACCTAGCTGTAATAAATACATAAATAATAATAATAATAATAATAATAATAATAATAATAATAATAATTATTATTATTATTATTATAATTATTATTATTATTATTATTATTATTATTATTATTATTATTATCTATTAAGGTCTAGTCTAGTCTGGACTGTGTTAGTGTTATGATTCAGTGCCATATCCTGATCTAATTGGCTGAGGAGCGCCTTTGGTGAACTAACAACGCACGTTAAACACAGTTAAAAGGCTGTTAGAAGTTGTGTGTTTTTCCTCCCTTGCTGCACATCACCCACACTGACATTGGAAACCAATGTTACTGACCCCATTTTACCCCCAGACCACTTATGGGGTCGTAACATAATAATAATAATAATAATAATAATAATAACAATAATAATAATAATAATAATAATAATAGCTTTAAGGCTTATTTACTGATTAGAAGTTAATTAAAGTATTAAATGATGAGTTTGATTAATATGTATGTTAAAGAGAAACCAGAAACATCACACTGACATGATAAACTACTGGAGTTTTCTAAAACTTGGAGCTCACACAGGCTGCGTCACCTGGACGAGCAGCTTCTATGAAGACGTCTGGTGAGTCAGTGCTGGTCTAAACTCTGTTGACGGGAGATCTGCAATAAACTACCACTGAACCAAACTACACTTACAGATTAAATCAGTGAAACCTGAAAATAAACACAGCTCAGCTGGACTGGTTAACATGTAAGACAGTAAAGTTAGCTTCACAACAAACTTCAGAGCTACAGTGAGTGTTTATGAGACATATGAGAGACACAGAGACAAACATCTAACACACTCAAATCCACAATTCTGAAATGGAGATGATGGATTTGAATACCAAACTGATATTTTAACAAAACAGGTTTGTCTGAAATCAGAATTAACAGGCAGGATTTAAGAGTTGGTCTCTAGAAGCTCCTGGGTTATTTATGATCTTTTGGAATGTTGTTCTGTTGTGTAGATGGAGGTCGGGGAGAAACTGAAGAGACTCTTGGATTCCCAGTCTTAAGTCCAGGGTTTGTCGTTTTGTGGGCTTCTTCTTATCTCGTTTCAACAAGTTTAATATCCAGAACAGCACCAGTGATGGTTTAAGAGGGAAAATGGTTCTTCATGGCGCCGCAGTCAAAAGTCAATCTTGTCCTGAGTGTTTATCTTAATTAATAAAAGAGGACAAACCTGCTACACATGGATAACCAGCAACATCAAAGGAAGAAGAAATAAGAAGCAGGAGTAAAACTCAAGTTCTGCTTGTAAGGAGTCCTACAGGAGGAAGGGGGGTAAAAGTAGCTGGAGAATGTGGGAGATGGTGTAAAGACCATTACAAGCTGGAAACAGAAGAACAGCAGTACAACAGATGGTAGTGTGGAAAGAACAGATGAGGTTAACCTCTTATATAATATAACCAGTTTAACTGCCCTGTTCCAGGTTTCTGTCCAGCCTTCACCCTCACATCCTCCCCCTGCCTGGTTCCCACTGTTACAACATCAACCTGTCCAGCCATTATTATTACATTTGAATGATGTGTAACAAAACCTGTACGCTGGTTAAAACTTTGAGAAACAATATTATTTTAAACTTTTTCAAACTTTTTTTTTTTTCAGTTCATCACATTTTTAACAAGTATGTTCAGTTGCAGGTTGGTGTCACAGAGCTGCTCAACAGACCCAGAAGATCCTTTGGCCCCAGAACCATTAGGCTCTTAAACTTTTTCCAGTGTAGGAGGGGAATGGCTGAGCGCTGAGTGTACATATATATTATGTGTGTGTATATATGTAAGGTAAGGGTTGAGCTTTAACATGTTGTAGATCTCCATCCACTGAGTGAATATATGTACAGAGAATATACACATAGAACTCACTGTAGTTTCTTCAGTTTATAGTGTGGATCCTCCAGTAGATCAGAGAGCAGCTTCTTTCCTGACTCTCCTGGATTATTCCAGTTCAGATTAAGCTCTCTCAGGTGTGAGGGGTTTGATTTCAGAGCTGAAACAAGTGCAGCACAGCCTCCCTCTGTAATACTGCAGTTAAACAGTCTGTAGAGAGAAAAAATAAAACTTACACCTTTATTAACATTCATAAACATCATCTCACACAAACACACAACAATAACAAAACAGTGTGTGTGTGTGTGTGTGAGTGTGTGTGAGTGTGTGTGTGTGTGTGTGTGTGTGTGTGTGTGAGAGTGTGTGTGTGTGTGTGTGTGTGTGTGAGAGTGTGTGTGTGTGTGTGTGTGTGTGTGTGTGAGAGAGTGGGTGTGTGTGTGTGTATGTGTGAGTGTGTGGGTGTGTGTGTGTGTGAGAGAGACAGTGTGAGAGTGGGTGTGAATATTTACCAACACAATAACACCTCAAAGGGACAACATGCACACTTGGACTAGAACAGTCAGTATGAAAGGGTAACCCCACTATATTTTTAAAGTTCAGCTTTATTATCTTAACCATTTGTAACATCAGCAGCTTTACAGTAAATGTGTAGTTTTAAGTGAACAGCACTCAGAACCTCAGCGTATGGTACTCGGTACAGAAGAAGGAAAGGGGGATATATCTCTGTCATGGAGGGAGTCGCAGTTTGAACACCAGAGCTTTGCACTTAAAGGAGAATTCCACCAATTTTAACATTTCTCCACAAACAAAGTCATTCAGAGTTAATAATCAAAGGGGGATATATCTCTTCAGCTCCGTTTAGGAGAAGTTTGCTCTGCCATTCAGAGACATCTTCCAGCACCATCCCACTGCTTCAGACTGGTACCTGAGTTCCATTCAGTACTTCCTATCAGAGACTGAGGAACTTGCACTGTTCTATTAAACTTAAAAAAACATATCTTTGCTATTTAAGATAAACGAGGTAAAGAACTGTTCCCAGGGGCGATTGTAGGCTTAGAGGTTTAGGGGGTGCTAAGCAACCAACAGCTCATACAAAAAAAAAAAAAAAACTATCAACTGACTATCAATCCAAAATCAGTGTTGGGGAAACACTGTGACTGGAAAGACACCAACAAATCTTAAAAAAACTTTAGTTCACAAAGCTTAGTTTACAAATGTATTAGGACATTTTATTAAAAGTAAAATAAAGGATAAGGGCTGTGTTTTCATTGTTAAAATAATTGGTTTAAACAAATATATACTCTCTATATACTCTCTATGATAAATATTTCCAGCTTGTCAGAAACAAATTAACGTTAAAAGTTAAAAAAAAATGTTTACTGTAATCTTTAGAGGTGCTGGGGCTCAATTTAATTTTCTGCTGTGTTTTAGCTATTTTTAGTAATTTATGTGTAATATTATTAACTCCTCCGTACAACAGTCACCGTTACTGTACGACCCAAATCAGAACAGGTTGGGACAGAATGGAGAATGAATACAAATCACAGTGTTTCTGTTCTTCGCTCCTCAGAGACTCAGTCTTTCGTGGATACTGATTTTGTTCACCTGTATACATCGTCTGTTTGACATCACACCATTATTTAGTTTTACCCCATTACTAACCCTAAACTGCCCCCTTCCCACCTTGTTTTTGGAAGGTGTTCCAGGCCTGGAATGGGTTCATATCTTGGGTTCATACTGTCTTTAATGAAACTAAAGTCACAGTAAATGTGAGAAACACTGCATTTGTTTTTACTTACTGTCCAACTTTTTCTGATTTGTGGTTGTACGTGGTGTGAACTGGAATCGGGGGGCTTCCCTGCTCTCCTGGTTATAAACACAGTCTTTCAGCCACCACTCTCAGTTTATGAAATGAGACTGAAGTTAGCTTCCACCTTAAACGATGCAGCAGTAACAACTCAGCACATTTAGACACTAGAATAAAACTGCTGCACTATTTAAGGTGGAACAGAAAATTCAGAAGCTGTTTCAGTGACTTCCAGACTGATAGACCATAAAACATGTTTAATTAAACACTTTCTCATCGGGTCATGTTTAAAACATAGTAAGCATCATAAGTGGATATAAAGCTCAGCTCCACATCATCTGCTAACATAAGAACAGCCACAGACTCTTCAGTCCACTGTTTTAAAGTCTTTTCCACTGAGGGAGCTGTTAGACTCACACTGATGGGATGACTGACAGTAAAAGTCTATAAAATGATAAAACAATCAGACTGAATGTGTTTTAAAGGCATTTTTCCACAGAATGAGTTCAGCAGGTGAGAATATGTACTTACTAATAGGAGAGACACTGTTTACATTTCACACCTGATTTCTGTAAACTTTCTAGCTCGGTGTTCTCTTTCATAGTGTGTTATAAATGTCTTCTTAGACAGCGTAAAAGCATATACAGTAAATTACATATGATTATCATTCTGACATAATTACTGCATAATCACATGTAGTTATGGAAATACATTTTAATTTAAATAATGAAATAATGAAAACGTACCAAGTAGCAAATTAAATTGTCTTTTTGAAGTGAACGTTATATACAGTACTGTGTAAAAGTTTAAGATACTCTGTGACATTATTATATTTAAAAAGCTATTTTTTTCCAGAAAGGAAGCTTTTATTTACTCAGTAAACACTTTATTATTTAAATATTAAACAGTATTAATAGAGTAAGTAGAGCTTTTACATACGTCAGTGTGTTTATTTAACCCTTTCCAAGCTTCTCCTAAACAACCCAGTATTATGTACAGTTCTCATCTAATACCTGCTTTGACTGCTCAGTACTTCATTAAGCTAAATCAAGATTGCTGCTGAAGGAACTGAACACATTCATACAATGTCTGGGGCGTCCAGGAGAAATCTGGAACTACACTATGTTCTTCAAACTGGAGCTCAAGATATGATCTACTTCTCTCACAATAAGATATTCATGTTACTTTCTATTGTATGTATGATTATTTACATCTGTTCTAATCAGATCTGATGTTCTTTCTGGTGAAAATACACTTATAGATCAGATAAAGACTTTTACACTATCAGCTTAGGTGACTACGACTTCTGCACAGTTTACATGAGGGGAAATTTAAATATGAACATACAAATATATCACTGTTTTTAATATTAAATTAATTTTATTATACTGTTGTTACTGACCTGCCTCCATATTACAATGGTGTTCATAAGGACAGTTACACTTCTTAAATATATATAATAAATACAGTGTTATGACTCCTTCATGTTTTAATATAGTTTTATATTAAAGTGAGCAGCATGCAGAATATAAATATGAATAAAACAGTAAATATAAAAACAGTGGAGTCAGTAAATACAGCATCTACACATATAACCTTTAATTAATGTAACTGTGCTAAACTAAAACTGACCTTCATAGAGCTTTTAACTACTGACTACAATCTAAAGGACTAAACAGCCTTTTTAAACTCTTACTAGGCAGGCTGCTTTTTAAATATAGAGTGATACTATACGTCTCAGAGTGACTTATGAGTGGTGAAAATACACTGATATGTGTTCTTTCTGATCTGGATCTCTGATTCTGGTGAGATTTGTAAAAAGATAAATGATACTGTGATGTGGCTGCAGTGTGTATATACTAATATTGTACTACTCAAGGCTGGTCCTGGTTTAGAGACCTGTCTGGAGACCATAAACTGAACAACTAAATCAGTGTATAACCAGACCGAGGCAGCTCCCCTGAATAAACAGGACAAATCCAGAAGACTGTCACATCTGCCCTCTGTCTGTCTGGCTGTCTGTCTTTGTTTACATTCCCTTGTCTGTCCCATGTGCTTCTGTTTATGTTCCCCGCCGTGTGCTCCATGTCTCCGCCCTCTGTCTCCACCCCTCATCTGATCGTGTTGTCTCCCCCTTGATTAGCTCCAGGTGTTCTTTGTTAGTTCCTGTATTTCTCCCTGGTTGTCTGGTTAGTCTGTGTTTGGTGTTTAGTCTTGCTGTGTGCTGTTCTGTGTTAATGAGAACCATGCTAGCTGTTTTATTTTGGATTTAGGTTTATCTCATCTTTGCTTTCATTTGTATCTGTCAGTAAGTCAGTGTTTCTAGTTTCTTATTTATTCTTGTTATCTTTGTTTTATCTTCTGTTTAGTTTGTTAATAAACATATTCCGGCTTGCACATGCATCCTGCCTCCTCGTCTGCCCTACGTGACAAAGACAAAGTGAAACAGTAACAGTCAAAAGTCCAAAACCGTTTAAAGATGTAAACAATGATAAAAACCGAAACCGACTTAGAACTGAGACACAAACTGCACCAACACTTCACACCAAGTTCTTAAACACTCCCGTATGAGAGGATTCACTTCCAGTTTGTGAGCCACAGACTAAAACTCTACAGACTGTGCTAACGCTATCTGGTCAACATGTCCTACCATAAATAAATATACTCTACTGTAAATAAATACATTCTACTGTACATAAATATACTCTACAGTACATAAATATATTCTATTTTACAAAAATATATTTTACTGTAAATAAATATAATCTACCGTACATAATATACTCTACTGTACATAAATATATTCTACTGTATATAAATATATTCTACTTTACATAAATATAGACTTCTGTACATAAATATATTCTACCGTACATAAATATATTCTATTGTACATAAATATATTCTACTTTACATAAATATATTCTACTGTACATAAATATACTCTATTGTACATAAATATAATCTACTGTACATAAATATACTCTACCGTACATAATATACTCTACTGTACATAAATATATTCTACTGTACATAAATATATTCTACTTTACATAAATATAGACTACTGCCCATAAATATATTCTACTGTACATAAATATACTCTATTGTACATAAATATAGACTACTGTACATAAATATACTCTACCATACATAAATATATTCTACTGTACAAAAATATATTCTACTTTACATAAATATAGACTACTGTACATAAATATATTCTACTGTACATAAATATATTCTACTTTACATAAATATAGACTACTGTACATAAATATAATCTACCGTACATAAATATACTCTACCGTACATAAATATATTCTACTGTACATAAATATATTCTACTTTACATAAATATACTCTATTGTACATAAATATAATCTACTGTACATAAATATATTCTACCGTACATAAATATATTCTACTGTACACAAATATATACTACTTTACATAAATATAGACTACTGTACATAAATATATTCTACTGTACATAAATATACTCTACTGTAAATAAATATATTCTATTGTACATAAATATGATCTACTGCACATAAATATAGACTACTGTACATAAATATATTCTACTTTACATAAATATATTCTACTTTACATAAATATAGACTACTGTACATAAATATAATCTACCGTACATAAATATACTCTACCGTACATAAATATAATCTACTGTACATAAATATAATCTACTTTACATAAATATTCTCTACTGTACATAAATATATTCTACTTTACATAAATATATTCTACTGTACATGAATATATTCTACCGTACATAAATATATTCTACTGTACACAAATATATACTACTTTACATAAATATAGACTACTGTACATAAATATAATCTACTGTACATAAATATACTCTACTGTACATAAATATACTCTACTGTACATGAATATACTCTACTGTACATAAATATACTCTACTGTACATAAATATGATCTACTGCACATAAATATACTCTACTGTACATAAATATATTCTACTGTACATAAATATATTCTACTGCACATAAATATACTCTACTGTAAATAAATATATTCTATTGTACATAAATATGATCTACTGCACATAAATATAGACTACTGTACATAAATACAATCTACTGTACATAAATATATTCTACTCTACATAAATATATTCTACTGTACATAAATATACTCTACTGTACATAAATATGATCTACTGCACATAAATATAGACTACTGTACATAAATATATTCTACTGTACATAAACATACTCTACTGTAAATAAATATATTCTATTGTACATACATATGATCTACTGCACATAAATATAGACTACTGTACATAAATACAATCTACTGTAAATAAATATATTCTATTGTACATAAATACAATCTACTGTACATAAATATACTCTACTGTACATAAATATATTCTACTGTACATATATTCTACTTTACATAAATATACTATACTGTACATGAATATATTCTCCTGTAAATAAATATATTCTATTGTACATAAATATATTCTATTGTACATACATATACTCTACCGTACATAAATATATTCTACTGTACATAAATATATTCTATTGTACATACATATACTCTACTGTACATAAATATATTCTACTGTACATAAATATAATATTCACATGTAGAGATCTATGTAAAACTGCTGGGATATTTTGATAGACTAAGTTACACAAAGTGGAAGTTTCTTATTCACCAGCTTCTTGTTGGAGTTTTCCTGTTCCACCTTAAATACTCATTTCTAGTATTAGATAGATTGAAGTGAGTGTCTGATTCTAGAAATGAGTACTCAGTTATCCCAGTAATAAACAGTCGACCTAGGATCAGCAAATCAGACGTGATTATTAAACAAACACAATTTTAATCATTTTATCAATCCAGCTAATCTCATCAGCATTAAACTATCACAGTCACTCCTCTACCCCCATCCTGACTCACTGACTTCAAAAAGCTTACTAGATTCAAAATCACTAACAGATCCTCTAAGCTTCAGTCAAAGAAAAGACCATAATTCTTTTAAACATCAGGAGCCGCCTTCTTCTGCTGATAACTTTAATTACACAGTCTGATCCAGATATATTAGTACTGACCAAATCCTGGTTTAAACATTCTATACATAATCAAGAAGCAGCCCTAACAAATTACAACCTCTACAGAGCAGACAGGAATGTAAGGGGTGTGGCTATTTATGTAAAGGCCAGTATTCAGTTAAAAGTACTAAATACACTATACAAAGAAAAATGTTTTGAATTATTAGCTTTACAATCTGCAGAGACGCAATAATAGCTTTGTGGTTGTTGGAGTTCACAGACCTCCTTCAGCACCTCTCACGCTGTAGATGAGTTAGCTGGACTTTTATCCACATACATTGACTCTGAAATGCTGGTTCTAGGTGATTTTAATCTAAACTGGTTAACTAATGTATCCAATCACATGAAGGACGTGTGTGTTAACCTCTCTCTCAATTAACTAGTTACAGAACCAGCAAGACCAAACCTGCATGACCCACTAAGTCAACCCTAATAGATCTAATCTTCTCCAACAGAGCTGATCAAATTACTGCTATAGGTGTGTTTGACCCGGTATTAGTGACCACTGTCCTATCAGATACATTAGGAACAGCAGTATGAAGAAGACGGTGGTTAGAAGATATTTTAAACATTTTAATAATCAGGCTTTTTTAAATGATCTGGTGCTCAGCAACATTCATTATACCTTTAAAATCCCAGATGTTCACTTAGCACCAGAACATTACAGTACATCATTTCTGACCATGTATGTTCCACTCTTATTTATTTATCTATGATTGTTGTTCTTACCAGATGTTTATTTGGAGTTTAATTTCTATAATTATATAGATTTTATTTATTTATTCTGTATTTTTTCTCTTTTTTGTCTCTTATTTAAATAAAATAATTTATTTGTTTTCTTTTATGATTTATCTTAATTTTATTGTCACTTTATTTATATTGTTTCTTTTACATTTTTAAGTTCTCATATTAAAATTTATTTTAATTTCTTTTCTTTTTTTTGTTATAAAAGTGTAATGCTGGGCTACATTGTAAATGAGGGTCTCTCTTAATGTACCCCCGAGTGAGAATAAAGGTTGGTTGATAAACGGTGCAGCAGTTACGTTCTGGCACTTCAGGTCACTGAGTCTCTCAGACACTGTTTAAGGTGGAACTCCTTATCAGAGATTAACAGCATTAAAATAATAATAATGTTATTAAGTGCTGAAGTTTACTGTTCATATTAAACTGTGTACAAATCTGCTGACAGAACATCATTAAGTGTAATTAATATATTTTCTAAACAGCTCCACTATTATTATTATTATTATTATTATTATTATTATTATTATTATTATTATTATTATTATGTATCAGTGTAATATTATTAACTTAACTGCTACAGTCATAGATAATAATAATAATAATAATAATAATAATAATAATAATAATAATAATAGGTTGCACTTATATAGCGCCTTTCACAAACCCAAGGATGCTGAACAAGACAAAAAAAAAAAAAGTTAAGGAGAGTGAAAGAAAGAAGAGGAAAGGTAAGACTTGAGCTGAGATTTAAACATATAGACAGAGGAAGATAAGCGAATAGAGAGAGGTAGGGCATTCCAAGGAGTGGGGGCAGCAACACTGAAAGATCTGCCACCCATAGTAGACCACCTAAACCGAGGGTCAGACAAGAGAGCAGAATCAGAGGAGCTGAGAGAGCGAGATGGAGCGTAGGGCTGTAAGAGAGCAGAGAGATATGATGGAGAGAAGCCATGTAAGGCCTTATAAGTCAACAAGAGTATTTTGTAGTGGATGCGTTCAGAGACAGGTAACCAGTGAAGCTGATGGAGGACAGGGGTGATGTGAGAAGATGGTTTTGAACGGACTAAGATTCTGACAGCAGAGTTCTGAATATACTGGAGCGGACGAAGAGCTTTAGCAGGTAAACCATAGAAAAGAGCTTTAGCAGTAATCTAAACGTGAAGTGACCAAAGCATGAACCAGAATCTCAGAATCTTTCAAGGAGAGCGAAGGGCGGAGTCTACCAATGTTACGAAGATGAAAGAAAGCAGACTTTGTAAGAGATTTAATATGAGAGACAAAACTGAGACTGGGGTCAAATAGAACACCCAGATTCTGAACAGTGGAGGATGAGCTGACAGAGAGGTCATTTATGCTAACAGTGTAGCCAGAGTAGGCTGATATGGCTGCTTTAGAGCCAACTATTAAAAATTCTGTTTTTTTGGCATTGAGCTTGAGGAAGTTAGCATTCAGCCAGTTTGTTAACTCCAGAACGCAGGACAGCAGTGAGGACGGAGGGAATGCCTCAGTGAGTTTGAGGCTAAAGTAAATCTGAATATCGTCATAGCAGTGAAACTGGAGCCCATGTGACAGGATAATGCTACCAATAGGTAATAAGTAAATGATAAATAACAGGGGACCAAGAACAGAGCCCTGGGGAACTCCCCGAGTGACTGGGACAGTAGGTGATTTATTCTTTCCTAAAGACACAAACTGAGATCTTTCTGTTAAGTAAGATGAGAACCAAGCTAACACCACACCAGAAAGACCAAGAGAGAGGAGAGACGAGAAATGAGTATATTGTGACTGACCGTATCAAAGACGCAGTAAGATCAAGCAGAAGTAAGGCCGAAGCACAGCCAGAATCAGAGGACAAAAGTAAATCATAAAGTAAATCAAAGTAAATCAAGTCTCTGAGCTGTGGTGACAGCGGAAACCTGACTGGAATACTTCAAATAGGTTGTTGGTGCTCAGATGGTCCAGCAATTGTGATGCCACAACCTTCTCCAGGACTTTAGGCCTGGTTTTTAAAAATAGGAGTTACTGCAGCCATTTTCAATGAGATAGGAACATGGCCGGAGGTAAGCGAGAGGTTCACAAGGTGGGAGATAGTAGGAGCAATATCAGCGAGACACTGTTTCAAGAGTGTGGTGGGGGCAGGGTCAAGCAGACAGGATGAAGGTTTTGATTTGGACATAATCCGAGAAAGTAGATCACCATCAACAGGAGAGAAATCAGAAAAGAGACTGCTACATGGGTTCAGCAATGAGGTAGAACAGCTTGTAGGAGCATTGTCAGGAAAATCCTTAGAGATCACGTCTATTTTATTCTGGAATAATTTAAGAAAAGCAGCACATTTTTCTGGAGAAGAAAGAACTGAATGGGGGGTGAAGCAGTTTGGTCACAGTTGAAAAAAGTAGCTTTGGATCCTGACCGGACTCATTAATTAACCGAGAGTAGTGAACAGTCCGAGCTGCATTTAAAGCAGTTTTGTAATTGGTCATGTGTTCAGAGTAGGCAAGGGAGTGTACATGTAACCCAGTTTTTCTAAAAAGGCGCTCAAGTCGTCTACCAGTGGTCTTTAGAGCACGAAGCTCAGGAGTAAACCAAGGAGAAGAGTGAGTAGAAGGTACAGTTCTGGTCTTTAGAGGAGCTAACAGATCAAGAGCAGCAGAGATAGACTCGTTATGAAGAGAAACATCATCATCTGTAGTAAAGATCTTACAGAGTGTGGAAAGAGGAGAGTTTGAGGTGAGCAGAAAATAGAGCAGGATCAACACCAGCAAGGTTACGGAAGGAGACTGACGTTGTGGAACGTGACTTGAGGTGAGAGAGGCAGAGGCTAGCAGTGATAAGTTAGTGATCTGAAATACCAACACACAGACCAGATACATTATTACCAGCACAACCAGTGGAGCAAACCAGGTCAAGAATATGTCCAAACTTATGAGGAGGAAAATCAACATGTAGAGTTAAACCAAAACAGTTTATCAATGACACAAAATCAGCAGATCATGAAGAGGGTGAGTCCAGGTGAATGTTGAAGTCACCGAGTACAATCAAAGATGAGGACATAGAGCTAATGACGGTGAGCATTTCACTGAGTTCAGACAAAAAACCTGTGATGGAGAGTTTCGGTGGGCGACAGACCAACAACAGTATTAGTGATCTCGTACCAGATACCCGCAGAGCCATATATTCCAACGTGGACACCTCGTGTAACAGACATTGACTAACTTTAATTTCACTTTGAAAAATCACAGCTAGACCACCACCCCTGCCTGACTGCCTCGGAGCACCTAAATAACTAAAGCCAGGTGGGGTTGCTGCGTTTAGATGAAAGTAATCACCCTGCACTTGCAGTTTCACTTAGAAAAAGCATGTCCAGATATTTTTCGCCCATTAGGTCACTGAGAAGCGTAGCTTTGTCTGTGAGTGAACGACAGTTAAATAAGGCAAAGTTAATGAAACACTGAGCGACAGAGGATGTTGACAAATCCGTCGCTGGTGGGATCTCACGCAGAACACCAGTATCACGTCCTCGGTCGCGCTTCCTGCACTTCCGACCAGAACTCCAAATGGTGGGAATGCTGGTTTCTGACGACTGGGAGAACGTTTGTTTAATTCTCGAGGCCCGATGGACATAACGGGGTCGTCAAGTAATACCAATGGAGCGGCAATAAGTATAAGTCAGTGAGTCCAGGCGGTAGTGAAAACTGAGGGAGCGAAGTTCATCAGGAGTACAGACAGTCTGAAATCCAAAACCAAAACTGAAAAAGCCGAAGAAGCAGATGATAAATAACAATCCATGAGGACACATAGTAGCAGCCAGACACTGAACCCCCGGCGGCAAAGCTAAAACACTGCCCAGCTACGTTAGCCACCACCACAACCCAACACCAAACAGCCAACTCAGAAAACTGAATGTAGGAGAATACACCAGTTTTCTAACTGATCGAGTCACAGCGTAACGAGAGACTGATAGCAAACAGCCGAGTCAATGAGAAAACTCACCACAGTTGCAGCCAAAGGTGCAGAAAAAGGCGAAGAGGGCTCGCAGCAGCAGCACACAGCAGCAGACAGCCGGTAGGAAGGTGACAGCCATAAACAGAGCAGTCCTCACAAGTAACAGCGAGTAGTCCAAGAGAGCAGTAGTACAAGGTACAGCCTCCAGAGTTGCAGAAAAGTGGAAGGAAAACAACAGCATGCAGCCGGCAGTAGCAACTGAACAGGTGTGCAAACTGTAAACACGCAACTCACTAACAAGGTAACGTAAAAACAGTCCTCAGTAGAAAAAGACATCAAGTGCAAAAAGAAAAACTAGAGAATCCAGAAAAGAAAGTCACAGAAAGGACAGAAAAGAAGAGTTTAGTTCAGTGAGAAGCGGCAGCTCAGGTGCGCACAGCGTTCTCTCACAGGAAGCGGAAGATGGTCAGGACTGACATTAACTCAGACTGATTCAAAAGGCCGCAAGACCGTCCTGCAGAGTGATACCAACAGGGGTGCACCGCGGGCGGAGCTACAGGACACACTGTGCTGATACTGTAACACATAACAGGCAGTGCAGCAGTAACTCCTTTAGACTGTCTGTCTATAAATATAAAGATAGAAATGGTTCTTTCTGATAAGAGAATTAGACCAGACTGTGTACACAGCCTCTCACCAAACCCTTAACACTCTGACTCAGTTCTGACTCACTTCCACAGATTAGATATATTTACATACATATTCACTGAGTTTAGTCTCAGAGTCACATTGTAAACTGGTGGGTTTCAAAGCCTGATTTGTAAAGACCCCTGAGTAAACAGCACAGAGCTTTAGTTACTTGTTTTTAGCCCAGAGTCCTCACCACTGCTTCCAGTTACAATATAAAGATTGACTAAAAATATAAATATAATAATTATTAGTATTTATAAGTTTTAGACTATATATCATTTAACGTTAATGTGATATAATGCGTTTGTCTATATATAGACTCTATTTTATATTATATATATACACATTATATATATATATATATTATTAATAAGTTTTAGACTATATATCATTTAAAGCTATAAAATTATAAAATGTGATATAATGTGTTTGTATATATGATTTTAAATGAATGATAATAAATATACAATTAACAACACAACATTCTTATTCTGAGAAAAATCTGATCTGAGACTCGGTCTCGGACCCTCCTGATCTGGTTTTGATTTGGACTTGACTGCTAAAATGTGTGCTGGTCTTAGTTTTGACTTGAGTAGTATGTATCTACACTACCTCGCAAATTTTGATTTATGACCCTTGATTTATGGTATGTTTTCTGAGTTTGACTGACTGGATGGTACGGTTGACAGGCTAGTATGATTGGCAGGTCAGTTTACCTGGTTAGGTTTTGTTTTGATTGACAGACAGGAACATGCTGTCCTAACCCACCACACCCCCCTCCCACACACACACACACCAACTAAACAAACACACACACACACACACACACACACACACCACTCCAAACATGGTGGGTCAGTTGGATTACGACCCACAAATATCCCACCTACCCCCACCTTTACCGACTCCTTGACACCTATGGGTGACAATTGGAGGTTCGAGGGCCAATCGGGTGCAACGGATTTCAACAGTGTAATAGTATGGAGGTGTGTCCTGTGTGGTTAGGGTTAAAGCCCGATCGTCAGGGGTGCACACTTTCACGCTTTTTGACCTGTGAAAGCAACAAGTATCGCTATGGCTGGGGTTCTTGGTAAGTGACTTACACGCATCTTTAAATATTTTCTGTAGTGAGAAAACCAACTGTGTTTTCAACATTGTTTTAACATGTTTAATTAACAGGATTTTGATTTTAGATCATCGGAAATGAAACCCTCCAGGCTATCAGAAGTATCCAGGGTTTGTCCCAACTTTGTAAGTTTGTCAGATTTTTTTTATTATTTAATATTGCTTTGTTATTTGTATAGTTTATGTTTATCAAAAAATAAATCCTACATTTTCTGTAGTTACAGAAAACTGCCGACACAACAGTGTGTGAGAATCCTCTTGGTGAGTTCTGTAGTTTATAGTTTATAGTTTATGGTTTCTTTCTAGTCGCTGTTGTATAATTCTAATTGTGTGATTTCTGTAGCAGGTTTGACATGTCTGGTCGAAACCACCGGGCTCTTAACACCCACCGGGTTTTGGTGGCACAACAGGTGCCAATGTGGTGTGTGAAACGCCTGGCGTTGTAGACGATAGCGTGTTCGGACCAACGCAATTCAGGCCTCATCTGACGAGCAGCCCTGGTGGTTCGCAGTTGGATCAAAGTAGACCATGTGCTGGTGAGAAACCAGTTTCGCGTGGAAAGCGTTCCAGAAAACGCCCCAGTGCTAATGACAAGTCTGTTTCCAGTGGAGAACGTCTTAAATATGACGATAGCCGGAAATCTGGAGGTAAGAAAACATCTATCTATTCACAACATTGTATTAGCAAACGGTTCTTGTATTTAATTTTTTCTTAAACTGTTTATAGATACGCATACCAGTGAATATTCTCTGTGTGATGCCGTGAAGCAATCTGTGACCGCGCAGTGGTTAGTGATGTTGTCTGGACTGACGAGTTGCTGAACATATGGAATGAGAACAGCTTTACGGAAAAGGTGGATGAAATGCTGGACACCGGACTGTCTAATATCGACCTAGACGTGATACTGGGAGAACTAAGAGACATTGATGGGGAGAATTAAGACCAAACCAGGAACATGAACGTCTGGTAAGCCGTAGGTTGTCTTTCTACTGACATAGACGAACTAAGAACAGTGTTTAAACGGCAAGTCTGATGAGATAACGCAAAATAGAATTGAGCTGCGTAGACGAGCAGCCATTGATCGAAGACGTGAAAAAAACATTCAGAAACTAACTGAACATATTCAGAAAGTAAGTGAACATTTCCAGAAAGTATGTAAACAAAATCGACTGCAAACAACTGCAAAAATATCTAGGTATGAGCGTATGATACAGGCGATGCGTGAAGAACATGACAAACATTTTAGATCTTTAACAGATGCGATGTTTAAATTCAACCGTGTTTTACAGTTAAAAAAACTTTTGCCAAAATCGCCTGTTGCGGGGCCGTCTAAAAGGTAGTTTATACACACATATCCTTATTTCATCATGTTAAAGAAACCAACTCTGCAGTATATTTAGTTTATAATAAATAAATATTGTTAAAAAGCAAAATAACAAACATACAAAATGGGGTCTAAAAGGTGTCGAGAGACAGGCAACAATCCGGATGTTGTTGACACAAATGATGCGTATGTACAGATGTCTGTTAGCGATCAATTGCAATATTTAAATAACGAGTATGATTTGTCAATTAACGAACTACAAGTCACAGTACAGAGCCCTCCAGCAACTCGACATAGATGTGGATGATTACAACCATATGGTAGATGTAATGTACAATGATGCCATAGCCGATGCTTGGAGTGTGTCAACTATAAATGAAAAACTGCAATGCATAAATTATGAATGTGAGTCGGCTCTAACTTTCTTAGAAAGCAGTGCACAAAGTACAGCGTTTAACACAAACAATGCACAGACTGGTTCCGGTATCCAATCACACAGACACCCGACTCTTGATTCAACAGCGAATACAATACGTTGTCAGACATTGTATCATTCTCCAGAATGTTGGCTGGTGATGGAGGTGTAATCAACATTACTCTAAGAGGCGGTAGTTTAACATCTGATGTGAATGTTGTGTTGTCCGCAAGAGATGGTTACAGTGTTGATAGATTTTTGGATGCTATTGAAAGAGTTATACAGAGTAACAAGAACATTAAAACTGACGATAGTTTGACATTGACTGTATCAATAGCTCTAAGTAAAAATGGCAGTGCTCGGCGTAAGGTTCGTGACCTAGCACACAATCAGGTTATTGATAAGAACAGATTGAATCTTTTTTGTCCAACAAATATTTCAAATAACCTGTGTTTTGCATCTGTCTTGCGCATTTTCTGAACCCGCACGTTGCACACAATAGGTTAGAACCTATAGCTGAACAGATACAGATATATATAAGGTTAAAAGAACCAAGCGAGGCATATATTTTTTTCGATTTTGAGACAAGAATTGTAAATGGTAAGCATGAGGCCAACTTTGTCTGTGCAATCACATTTGATGGTAGTGAGTTCACAGCCGAAGGTTCTCGCTGCATAGAACAACTCGTCAAAGAGATTAGACGACCAAAATATCAGGGGTACACATGGTTAGCACACAATGCGGCTGGTTTTGACAATTTCTTGTTGTTGGAATATTTCTCCAATGCGGGTATCGCAGTCAAAATTACAATGATGGGGTGTAGACTGATCGCAATGTTTGACGAAACCTTCAGACAACGCTACATAGACTCGTACTCATTTATCCCAATGCGTTTAGCCAAAACATCATCTGCATTAAATCTGTCATGTTCAGAGAAAGGTCATTTTCCACACAAATTTAATCTGAAACAAAATGAAAACTATGTAGGTCCATACCCAGATAAACATTATTACGGCTATGATACAATAAATGACAAAGACAAAAACCAGTTTGATGAATGGTACAACACGGTCTTGGGTGGTGTGTTCAGAAAGGAATTGTATGTTTACGGCAGGAACGATGTTGTTTTACTACGAGAGGCTTGCATTAAGTATCGTGACGAGTTCATTCAGTGTACAAAGCTAGACCCATTCAAGTATACAACACTGGCATCATGCTGCATGGCCTTGTAGAAGACACCTTTTCTCCCTAAAGATGCACTAGCGCTGACACTAACAACGCTTACGTTAGTCAGCACAAGACATTTTTCAAATGTTTCCATTTGAATGGCTTGAGTATGTTAAGAGCGCTAGAAATGTTGATGTTCACCCACACACTCATGGCGAGATGAAGTTTGGAGTCTATTACGTAGATGGGTTTTATGCTAAGGATGGTGTACGAAAAGCCTTAAAATTTAATGGTTGCATGCAATCACGGTCATGAATGTCGTTACAATCCAAACCAGGTCCACCCCATGTCTAAGGTGTTGTATGGTGAATTGCGGAAACAGTTTGACATCAAGTTGGAGATACTTGTTCGCGAATATGGTCTGGATGTTGAAGTAATGTGGGAATGTCAGTGGAGTGATGCTAAGAAGAATGATTCAGATGTTGCTGCGTTTATGTCGTCATACAGAGCTCCGATTAGGTTAAAACCAAGAGAAGCTCTCTTTGGTGGTAGAAACTAATGCGTATAAACTGTACTATAAAGCAAAGGGATGATGAGAAAATCAGATATTTGGACTTTACATAGTTTGTAACCCGTTCTGTCAGGCAAAGAAGAAATACCCAGTAGGACCACCCTCAAATAGTTTTCAAAAAATTTCAGACCCCTCGAGGAATACTATGGACCTTGGCAAAGCATCCGTACATCCGCCTAGAAAGCTCTACACCCCTGTTTTACCTTATCGCTGTAATGGTAAATTAATGTTCCCCCTCTGTCGTACATGTGCAGAGTTGGAAAACCAACAACAGTGTGATCATAATGATGATGACAGATCCATCACAGGGACGTGGGTCAGTATTGAATTATTGAAGGCTGTTGAGAAAGGGTATGTGGTAGCTAAAATCCATGAGGTTTGGCATTTCCCAGACAGTTCAGAAACATTGTTCTGTGGCTATGTAAAGACATTTTTACAGTACAAGCAGGAAGCAAGTGGTTATCCGCACACGCTGTATCAGAAAAAGAGAAGGAGGAATACATCAGGGATTATTTTGAAAAGGAAAATATCCAACTGAATCCTGACAAGATATGTCTTAACCAAGCACGCAGGTCTATCAACAAATTGTTGTTAAACAGTTTGTGGGGTCGTTTTTCAATAAGGGAAAACTTGCCAGTGTCTGAGTTATTGACTGATCCTGAACAGTTTTCACATCTTTGGTGAGGGCTATGACATTAAACACTTTTCATTTGTGTCTGATACTACAGCATTGGTTCAGTGGTGTTATTCGGAAGGTGACCATTGTCCGACACGTGACATTAATGTATTTCTTGGAGCATTCACAACAGCTCATGCGCGTTTAGAACTGTACAATCTGATGGACAGATTAGGTGATAGAAAATTTTTCACACACACTCTATCAATCGGGTACTTGGCAGTCATTGACAGTAACGCCTGAGCATGTCCGAGTCTTACAGCGGGTGATACTGACACTTTTTTGACAAATAAAGATGCTGTGAGAATGTTTACTTTGTAAGCTAATGCATCATTTCGCATTAGGCAGAATTCATCCTTACTACGTGTCATGCGAATTTTTATATCGACACCATTAAGCATCAGTTTCTCCTGGAAAAACATGTCACTATGAATTGGAGTCAACAGTTCCACCACATTACTGGCATTTGTAAATACCGCTCTCTTTGTCAAGCCTTGATTGTTCCGTGCAGGATCTGTTTCATCCATATGCCCTGTTTTGCTGTCCTGATAAAAGAGCCCAGCAGAGAAAACCGTTTCCAGGGTGTCCCGACCATAGTTGGTGAGACATTCTATGATACTGCGATATGGGTATGTGCTCGAACTCTGTGATATCAGCCGGTCACCCAGGGACACATCGACCTGTGAAAATAATGTAGCTCCAGGGTAGTTTATGAACCCGACGCCGGCTCCATCATCTATTTCACCCCCATCAGGTTTAGTGATTTTAACACGCAGGTACAATAGCGTGTTATTCAGATCTGTATAATCTTCGCCATGTCCGGCTATGAAAAACTCCAAAGGAGCCGTGTCGGATATTGCTGAGAGTGGCGGTATTTCGACGTAGGTGTTTTTCTCGATAGCTGTTTGTGTTAAAGGCACTGTAAACAAGTCCAGTTCTGATTTAATACATTCTTCAGACATACGATGAAGCAGGGCCATGATCAGAAAATAGTATTTACAGTCTTTCTCCGGGACGGACGTGTGGTCTGTTTCGCCTTTCTCTTCCGCTTTGAGACTATGTGCTTTTTCGACACGCGTTTGGTTTTCTTAGCGGGTCGGCCCCGCCTTTCACCAGGGGGTCGTTTCCCAGATTTTTGAGCCATCACCAACATTCCTGACCCATCCTGGTTTTTTCGCATAACATGTGTCATACCCGTGCTGACTATATCGCTTACAATGTTTTTAGCAGCTGTTTTTAAATGTGGTTTGGCCAAACTAAAACCCTGTCTGAACAACGGTATTGCCATTCTAAACAAATTTCTGAAAATCCCACCGATACCAGCACCATACATTGCAGGGGAGCCATTGTAGCCAAGCATTACACCACCTGCTTGATTTCGGTAGTAAGAGACATATCGTTCAGGGTCCATTGCGCGCATATTGAAAGACTCCATTTAAAATCTGATAGAATGTTTTACAGGTCTACAATGCAGTTTCACAAGCACTTTTCCGTAGGTAAAATTGACGTGCTGGTTCTGATCAGTTTTCACTTCTATGGCAATATCCGTGATGTGTGCCTTGGTTACTGATACGTAGTGTGGCTTGATGTATCTAGTAGTGGTAACATCATTGTTGTTCCCTGATATATGTACACATCGTAACAGGGGCACAAAGGTGTCCCCGACTATTTGGTAATCGATGATGTCTGTGTAAATGTACAACGTGTAGAAACCCCATAGATGTCTGCGGGATGTGGTGCATACTGTTTCTGAAAAGCTTCCTGATCATCAGTTTTAACATCCGACTCTAGCATCTCTCCTGGTTTTAGACCTAAAATAATGACTAGTTTTCCATAACATATTAGACCTATACCAGGCCTGGACTTAATATAAACCATATGCCTTATTTGGTCATAACCAAGGATTACTGAATACCATGTTAGATGGAAATTAATCTCATTAATCAACATGGGTATATTATTATAATAACCTGTGGGGATTGTCATTTTTGTAGTTTTTCCCAATTTTTTATCAATTACTGTAAATGTAGCATCAGCCTCATCAAAAGTTTTCCAAGTTCGTGGGTACTGAATCTCTACCAAACTAAGTTCCCAGTCACCTTTCAAATCAATCGCTTTTGCCAATCTTGTTCTATAATTAGAAATTTGATTATCGGGGTACACAGAACTAGACGAATTGCATGGCAGTGTTATACAAAATCCGTTGTCATCCATGATTGTCATTTGTTGTAATGAGTATGTTCACAATGTGATACATCTTTTAAACTTTTTGCAGGTCCATCACATCATTTTCAGGAACCGACTGTTAAATTTGGTCGGCCATCCCAACCATTTTACTAAAACCAATGATTTTTTACCGTTTTTTTTTGGTCTAAAATTTTTTCAACTTTTATCTCTAGATACATTTATTTTTTACATAATACATAATCTTTTAATCTATAAACAGGCGGTTGTCAATGGATACGTTCTGATATGGTGAAAAATTCATGCGTATAGTTCTCCTCATAACCCTTTGTAAACGGGCCCCTGACTTTAGAAATCCGCACAACAACTCCAATCTTATACTTAAACACTATTTTCTTGTCTAGTTTGTTTTTCGAACCATACAGTGTTTTAAACACAACAGGTTCATTTTCTTTAGTAACGTCAACAGGTTTCATATTTATACTCCTATGATAACTGTTGTTATACCCACACATAATGTCTTGTAAAACGTCCATGTACCTTTTGGAATTTATAGCAGTTAGATATCTCCACATACGTGTTTTTAGAGTTCTATTAAACCGTTCTCACTACCTGTAGCAAAATGTAATATTTTGTTTTTTGACATAAGGTTTTGAAAATGTTTGTTGAAAAACTCTTTACCCCTGTCAGTCTGCAGCTTTTGTGGGACTCTACCTTCGGATAGTATGGTTGCAAATGCGTTAGCGACTTCCAAACCTGATTTATTTTTTAACAAACGAACCCAAGCATATTTGCTTAACACATCAATACATGTCAACATGTATTTATAACCGTCGTTTTCCTTAGAATACACACTCATATCAACGAGATCGGCTTGGAATTGAGAATCAATACCGTATACTATAACTCTATTTCTTTTGTAATTATGTCTTATGGGTTTGTGAAGCGTGTATGCATCCTCACCAGCTAACCAATCTGAAACTTGCTGATCGGACAAACGTACTCCAGTGTTCTCTAAAACAGCCTGTTTCAAACGGTTTTTACCACCTACTGAACCAGAACTAGAAGGTTTGTAATAAACAGACTTCATAAGATTTGCCATGTTGATAGATGCTGACACTGAAAATAATGACAAAACATTCTGGTTGATTAACTGTTTTATTCTCACTCACAATGCATCAATGAAATCTAGAAATTCACACACACATCTACATTTCTCTCAACTAAATATTCAACAAATGTTTCAATCACTTTACAAACATTAATCGCCTTCTTTGATGAAAGTTTAACCACACATATGTCTAATATGTACGCACACAAACAAAGCACATGACTGACTTTTACAGCATTTTTACTTTTAGGCATAAGAGACAAAATCTTACTGACAGTCAAATAGGTGGATTCGTTAGAATCTACACACAACAGCGTCAAGTGGTTCCATTCACTCGATACCGATCTGACATTTTCCATTTGTTTCTTGAAATTTTGCAAACGTTTAGTATCAACATCATGCACATTATAAAAGGGTCTAAAATTATCTACACAATCACTGATATATTTATACAACAAATTTGTTAATTCATAGTTCACGCGATGTTTCAACACGTGCTCTGACAGATCCATTACTCCACAAAGATTCCCCATTTGTTCTAAACAGCACTGATAGTCTCTGATCCTGTTTTCCAACAATCAAAGGCGTCAGCAACAAATGGCTCAGATGTCTGGTCGATCAGATACTCCCTTATCACTTGCAGCTTTTCCACGATGAATGGCTCGTGATGAAAATCCAAGGCAACTGTTTCAGCACACTCTTTAATTTTTCGAAGAGGCAGTTGTATTCCAAAACATTTCAGCAGGCCTGTTAAGGCGGTTTCTAACCCCGGCGTAAACAATGTCTTTGTTATGTCGTCATAGTATTTTTCAAAGAAAAACATATCCGGCTCAAACAGACACGAATGCCGTAGCTGGCTGGGGTGGTCTACTTCACACCCTAGACACGTCTCCTTCAGTTTGTTGTTTACGATGTGTTGTAGGATTACAACAACTGCAGACTTGATTTGTTTCAAACCCAAGTCACACACTGGCCCATCCACATCTTCAGAGGGGGATGTGTTCACATTCGCTGGTTCATCATGGCTGTAGTTTACAACCTGGGTACGTGGGTCGACGAAGTCAGAGCAATCGAAGTCTGGCACCCGATAATCTTCAACAAAGCCGTCGTCGGTCTTTCTATACCACACAAGGCCTTTAGTGCCAGGGTGGCCTGCAGGAAGAAAATCCTCAAACATGTTGATCCGAGTGGCGAAAGCAGTCTTGTTGTCGCATGCACGGTGGGGAACCCTTTTAACAGACATTGCGGGGAGGCAGTGGTTCTGTTTGTCCCACCCCACAATCGTCATAAGCTAGAGAACCAAAGAGGTTGATCTTAACAGCCGCCAACTGCTTGCGAGACCTGCAACCATATTGTCTCTTCCTCGGCGCTGAACACAAATTGGTATCAGAACCAGTAGAACCAACAACTGGTGTAACGGCGGAAAACTTGGGTAGACCCCGGTTTACACTTGCTGTGGACATTTTACAGCAATAGAAATACATACAACAGTGTGGAGAAAATGCTTAAATACAGGCAGTGTAGGCCATACAATTGCAACCACCAAAGCCCAGCCCCGATTGTCACACATAGGTGTCAAGGATTTGGTGTGTGGGGGGGTGGTGTTTGTAGGGAGTGTGTGTGTGTGTGTGTGTGTGTGTGTGGGAGGGGTGTAGTGGGTTAGGACAGCATGTTGTGTCTGTCAATCAAAACAAAACCTAACCAGGTAAACTGACCTGTCAATCATACTAGCCTGTCAACCGTACCAACCAGTCAAACTCAGAAACCTATAAATACCATAAATCAAGGGTCATAAATCAAAATTTGCGAGGTAGTGTATGATACATACTACTGACTTGAATTCAGATCTAGTGATCGTGACTACAACACTAGTGTGAGCAGTCCATGTTTCACTAACACTGTTTGTGTATCTGTAGAGTTCTGGTGAAATAATTCTGTTATTTATTAACTCTGTTAATATATACGCAACCCCCCCCCCACACACACACACACACTCACACATTCACACAGTTCTGTTGGTGTCATTTCACTGCGTGTTACTATAGAGACAGTAATTCAGTAACTCACTCTAGTTTTTCCAGTTTACAGTGTGGATCCTCCAGTAGATCAGAGAGCAGCTTCACTCCTGACTCTCCTGGTTTATTACAGCTCAGATTCAGATCTCTCAGGTGTGAGGGGTTTGATTTCAGAGCTGAAAGTAAAGCAGCACAGCCTCCCTCTGTAATACTGCAGAATTCCAGTCTGTAGAGAGAAGAAGAAAACTCACTTATTAACATTCATAAACATCATCATTTAAGAAACACCTTAAACACATAAATACTATATTACTACCAGATCAGGTGGAGGGAGTAAAGAGAGAGAGAGAGAGAGAGAGAGAGAGAGACAGAGAGAGAGAGAGAGAGAGAGAGAGAGATAGAATAGAATTATAATTTTAACAGAGACTGTTATTCAGTCTGGTGTATCATTCATTCACCATTATATACACACACAATATGTCTGACCCAGCAGCGTCAGCCCCAAGGACTGGCCAGGACCAGCTCTCCCTCCACCACAGTGCACAACACATCGTTACAGCACCACTCCATCTCAAACACTTCCAGATTCTTCATTGCTTTGTAGAACAAGTCTACATTTCACCAGAGCAGTGAACAGCGGTACAACATGGTGCCCGGACCTGTTCTCCAGTCGGTTCCTCCTGGAGGTATAAATAGCAAGCTTTGCTTGACCCACAATAAAATTCAACAGTTGCCATTTCATTCTTTGTTTGCGGTTATAACCAGCTCCAAAAATAAAATTCAGCCCCATTTGGGAAGCGGGGGTTTATACAACACCCTCCAGACTGGTCGTATGTCCTGTCCCACCCTGAGTTTTCCTCTCCATACTGTGTCAGCCCTCCTGTTTAAAACTGTCCTGTTGAGAACTTTGACACAGCACCTGTAGAGAATTTTACCTGAGACTGTAGCCAGACTCAAATCCTGCAGTTCATCAACGGCCAGCAGTGGACCTGAAAAGTCTTTAAAATCCGGAGTAAGTCCAATTCGTGGGAATGGATCCTCCTTGTTGGGCACAGTATTGCCACTCCAGTAGGCCTCCAGCAGAGACCACTCTTGCTGTCCCAGCTGCTTAGCCCACAAAGTCAATAACAGCCCTGACATGGCGAGTGGACCTTTGGTCTAAAGCTGCAGCAACAGCCTGGGCATCACCCAGTCCTGGTCCAGCTGTGTCCACCAGGTGCTGAAGTTTAACCATGTGTGATGCACACAGAGTCCGAGTAAGGCCAGGCGCACTGTCTCTCACCATATCGAAGCGAGAGCCTTTAAGCAGAGGCTCCTCCAACAACCAGTAAAAGGGAGTTGCTCACTTTGGATCTGATGATCTTGAACAATCCCCAGAACTTAAACAGTCCTTGATAAAAAGAAGGTAATCCATCAAAGGTTAGCTGTTTACAGTCCATTAAGAACAAGGCGAAGTCCAGTCCGAGTCCATCCACCCTACTTAAAATGATGCTTGCCACCTTCCTCCACACCAAGTCCACCGAACAAGTTAAAAACTTCTGAACAAACTGTGGACGAAAAGTAGCCAGTCTGCTCATCAGGTGAACCAGACCCTGACCACCTTCCTCTTTGGCCAAAAACAGTACACCCTGCGGGACCCAGTGGAGGCGGTCCCAGAAAAAGTCCACCATGGTGGCTTGTAGATGAGCCAGCAACCCAGCAGGAGGATCCACACAGCGCAGCCGATGCCAGAGGACCGAGGCAGTTAAGTTGTTCGCTATGAGGACCCGACCTTTGAAAGACAGTTGCGAGTGTATCCACTTCCATCTGGAAAGTCTACCTAGCATTTTCTCAGCCAACCCCTCCCAGTTCTTTTGCTGGGTAGCCTGATCACCAAGGTAGACCCCCAGGTACTTTATACCACCCGTTTTCCGAATCATGCCAGCTGGTAAACTGGGTAAACCGCTCGCCCCTCCCCACTGCAAAGGCCTCGCTCTTCCCCCAGTTCACCCTGGCAGCTGATATTCTCCCAAAATCTCTGACAGCAGACACTAAATGGTCAACATCAGTCTGCCCCCTCACCATAACCACCACGTCGTCTGCATAAGCCGAAATCTGGTGTTGGACCTCGTACTGCGGTAAAACAAAGCCCTCAATTTTAGAGCGAAGTCTATGTAGCAGTGGTTCAATTGCAAGGGAGTACAGCATGCCAGACATGGCACAGCCCTGCCGTATGCCACGGTCGGCCCTGAAGGGAGAACTCAGTCCCCCGTTGATTTTCAGCACACTCTGAATGTCCCGGTACAAAACCTTAATCATGGAGGCAAACGAGGAACTGAAACCAAAGGCCTCAAAGGTTTTCCAAAGATACACGTGTTCAATACGATCGAAAGCCTTTTCTTCGATCAATGGAAATGAGACCAGAGTCAATCCCCAGAGCATTAGAAACTTCTAAAATATCTCTAATTAAACAAACATTGTCAGTGATGGACCTGCCAGGAAGACAGTAGGTCTGGTCTAAGTGGACGACCTGCCCCATCGCTTCTCTCAGTCTATTAGCCAGAGCCTTGGAGAACACCTTGAGGTTCGTACACAGTTCTTTATGTCCTGCAGGTCCCCCTTCTTCGGCAGCAGGTGATCACAGCCCTCCTGCAGCTCAAAGGCAGAGAGCCCTCCGCCAAGCTCTCATTCAGGACGGCCAGCAAGTCTGATCCCAACTCCGTCCAGAAGGCCTTAAAGAACTCCACTGGGAGGCCATCAATGCCTGGGGCAGTCCCACCCTCCATGCTCTGCAGCGCAGCATGGAGCTCCTGCTCGTCCAGGGGCCTTCCCAGCTTTGTGTTCAGCTGCTCTGAAACCTTGGGGAGACCTGCATAAAAACTCAGGGCAAGTTCTTTGTGTTCCTCATATTCACTTCTGTACAGCTCTGAGTAGAATCGTACAGCTCGTTTCCTTATACCTACAGGCTCTGTCAGCTCCTGCCCACCTTCAGAGCGCAGAGAGTGAATAAACCGGCTCTGGACGTTCTTACGTTCGAGACTAAAGAAAAATTTCGATGGGACATCCATCTGCGTTAAGTTCTGAAAACGCGAGCGGACCAGAGCCCCCTGTGCCCTAAAACCCAGCAGGTTCGCCAGAGCAGTTCTCTTAGACTTCAGGTCTGGGGCGTGACTCTGGTCTCCGGTGGAGTCTATCAGGCCTTGTAACTGTATCAGTGTAATATTATTAACTTAACTGCTACAGTCATAGTTACTGTAACACATAACAGGCAGTGCAGCAGTAACTCCTTTAGACTGTCTGTCTATAATATAAAGATAGAAATGGTTCTTTCTGATAAGAAATTAGACCAGACTGTGTACGCCAGCCTCTCACAAACCCTTAACACTCTGACTCAGTTCTGACTCACTTCCACAGTTTAGATATATTTACATACAGATTCACTGAGTTTAGTCTCAGAGTCACATTGGAAACTGGTGGGTTTCAAAGCCTGATTTGTAAAGACCCCTGAGTAAACAGCACAGAGCTTTAGTTACTTGTTTTTAGTTCTCACGCTGGTGAAGCCCAGAGTCCTCACCACTCACACACACACACACACACACACACACACACACACACACACACACACACACACACACACACTCACACACACTCACACACACACAGTTCTGTTAGTGTCACTTCACTGTGTGTTGCTATAGAGACAGTAATTCAGTAACTCACTGTAGTTTCTCCAGTTTACAGTGTGGATCCTCCAGTAGATCAGAGAGCAGCTTCACTCCTGACTCTCGTGGTTTATTCCGGCCCAGATTCAGATCTCTCAGGTGTGAGGGGTTTGATTTCAGAGCTGAAAGTAAAGCAGCACAGCCTCCCTCTGTAATACTGCAGTTATACAGTCTGTAGAGAGAAGAAGAAAAACTCACTTATTAACATTCATAAACATCATCTCACACACACACAGTTAAACATTCTGCTTCATGAAACACCTTAAACACATAAATACTATATTACTACCAAATCAGGTGGAGGGAGTAGAGAGAGAGAGAGAGAGAGAGAGAGAGACAGAGAGAGAGAGAGAGAGAGAGAGAGAGAGAGAGAGATGAAATCAGTGTGTAATCTGTATGTAAGTGTAAAAATGTAAATCAGTCTTTAGTTAAAGGAGATTGCTTACAGAGCTTTAAGAGTTTTTGAACTATAAATAAAAGAAAACATGATTCCAACAAGAAAACTGAACTGAAACAACAGAAAGAATAAAGAAGATAAACAAACACAGAGTGCAGTAAAAGATGTGGACTGTTTATGTGAACTGTGTATAAAATCTGGAGCAAGTTTTATCTTTAAAGCACTTTCTAGCCGTATGCATTCTCTCCATCCATTCCATGTGAATGTTCTGCAGTGAGTAAATACAAATAAAGAAGTTGCTGAGAAAAAAATTGTGAATTAAAAGAAATTGATTCATGACAGGTTTTCTTTAAAAAAAGGTAAAAATTCAAACATCCACAAGAAGACGTGCACAACCAGGCCTGGGCATTACTGAGAATTAATTATCTGGATATTCCCTTATTATAAAAATCAGGATGATCTGTGATGGGTGGGTTGGATCCATAATATAAACTTAACTCACGCATGAATTTCAATGGTTCAGTATTTTTATAATTATCCATCCATTTTATATTTATCTGATTTATTTAAAAACACACAATAGTACCGGATAATATTAAATTTTTAATTAATACTTATTATGATAAATCATATTTTAATAATTTAACGCAATAAGAAAACAAAACTAACAGAAATGGCTCCATGTTTAAATGTTTAAATGGACACAGACACAGAATCTCTGCTTGCATTTCCAAATACATCATCGTAAAGTATCTGCTGCTCAGCGCCGGATCTGCAGTCATGCTGAGGCCGATATCCGATTATATCGCCCTGTCGCCCAGGCCTAGCGCCAACTACTGCTGAGTTACATACATAACAATCTGGGTTTTGCCTAACTTTACATATAAAAAGCAAACATGGTGTAGCATTAGTCTTTTGTACAAACGTAAAATGATGTATGTCTTCAATTAGACCAAAATTCACATAAACTAATTGTAATAAGGCGGGCTTATCCCTATCGGCGCTTCCACAGACCCAGGGGCTGGACTCAAGCACAGAGCAATTAAATTGGCGAGTGAGGGGAAGTTTAAGTTTCAAGTTTAAAACATAAGGCAGATTCTGGGTTGAATTCTGGGTTTAATTTAATTTAATCTGTTAATCTACTGTGCAGAGGTAGATATAGTGAGGACCACCTGCCAAGATCATTCTTAGCCTTGTCTAAAAGAGAAATAGAGTTCTGTCTTGTTATTTGTACTAAACTGTTACAGGAATTATGGGAAGAGTAGTGGGATCTTGCTTTCTGTATTTGAATATGTTTATAGGGGGTCCAGGACAGAAAATAGATATGATTATGGGCCTAATGACAGTGTGTCTACAGCATCTGATCACAAGTACAAAGGAAGTGTCTGCTTATATGTAACAAGGACATCTTCAACATTATCAGCACACATACAAGCTGAGGCTGAAGACTCAAGACAAAGCAAACACTGAGCAGGAGGAAGAAATAAACTCTCACTGGGAGGAACTGAAAAGGAGAGACATGTTGGAGACTGAAACAGAACTTACAGCAGCTCCAGCAATAATCAGTGGGGTTAACAGATCAGAACATAACTTCAACTCTGCAGGTGGTAAGAATGGCTACGGGGAGGACATGGAGTAAAGATTTCAAGGAGACCGTGTAACACGGTGAGACCGAGTCCTGGTGAACCTTCTCAAAGCACACAGCCTCCAACAACAGGACCACCAAGACCCATTTTCAGAGTCATTGATGAGTTCACACATAAAAGAGGAGAGTATCATTCATCTGTGATTCAGATCCTGAACTTACAGTAAGTCCACTTCTGTTTACGATGTCTAATCTCTTTTTATTAAAGTCCAGCTGTGTCTCAGAATCAGACAGGAAACACAAAGACCACTGAAAGATCTGACAGATGACATGAACAAGGTGAAAGACCCAAAGCTGTACACAACACACCACTGTTACAGACATCACACACAGCAGCGTCAGCCTCCTTCTCTCTGATCACTGCTACTGTAGCATGGTCAGCTAACGCTAATGCTAACACCACTAAGCTACTGCTACCTCTGCAGCTCCAGAACAGATCTGAGTCACTGAGTAACACAGCTAACCGCTAGCTAACTGGTTGTTCTGAGTGTCAGGTGAACAGGCGAGGTCTTAAACTTGGTTGGACACTATAAAGCTTGGTTTTACTAACCAAACAAGTCCAGCGTTAGCTATTTCCACGAGGCTTAGTGCTAATCCTGAGTAAGGTTAAGCTGCACCTCAATGAAACTTAAACTTCTACTTGCAGGCAGTAAAACACAAGAGATAACAGAACATTAGCGTCACTTCACTCATCGTACAGCAGCATATTTACAGTTTTGCGTGATAAACTGCTGATAAACAACTGCAGAGCTACAGTTTCACTCTGTTCTCCACGGAGACCACTCAGCTCAACTCTCTCACACTCCCCACCTCCTCTGTTTCCTCTGACCCCGCCCCCTTCTCCAGCAGACCACACCAATACAGAGAGCCATGAGACAAAACAACCAAAATAAAAGCAGGAAAATATATATTAACGGAGAAAAACAGAATATTTATCAGAACAGTTATATGAACTATTTAAAGAAAATAACTATTATGGAAATTATAACTTAATTATTTATCAGGGTTACACAAGTAACCAGTGTAAACAGTGTAGTTTACAGTAGTGCAGGTAACCAGTGTAAACAGTGTAGTTTACAGTAGTTCAGGTAACCAGTGTGAACAGTGTAGTTTACAGTAGTGCAGGTAACCAGTGTAAACAGTGTAGTTTACAGTAGTTCAGGTAACCAGTGTAAAGTGTAGTTTACAGTAGTACAGGTAACCAGTGTAAACAGTGTAGTGTACAGTAGTCAGGTAACCAGTGTAAACAGTGTAGTTTACAGTAGTACAGGTAACCAGTGTAAACAGTGTAGTTTACAGTAGTGCAGGTAACCAGTGTAAACAGTGTAGTTTACAGTAGTGCAGGTAACCAGTGTGAACAGTGTAGTTTACAGTAGTTCAGGTAACCAGTGTGAACAGTGTAGTTTACAGTAGTGTAGGTAACCAGTGTGAACAGTGTAGTTTACAGTAGTGCAGGTAACCAGAGTAAACAGTGTAGTTTACAGTAGTGCAGGTAACCAGTGTAAACAGTGTAGTTTACAGTAGTGCAGGTAACCAGTGTAAACAGTGTAGTTTACAGTAGTGCAGGTAACCAGTGTAAACAGTGTAGTTTACAGTAGTGCAGGTAACCAGTGTAAACAGTGTAGTTTACAGTAGTGCAGGTAACCAGTGTGAACAGTGTAGTTTACAGTAGTGCAGGTAACCAGTGTGAACAGTGTAGTTTACAGTAGTGCAGGTAACCAGTGTAAACAGTGTAGTTTACAGTAGTGCAGGTAACCAGTGTGAACAGTGTAGTTTACAGTAGTTCAGGTAACCAGTGTGAACAGTGTAGTTTACAGTAGTTCAGGTAACCAGTGTAAACAGTGTAGTTTACAGTAGTGCAGGTAACCTGTTCCAGGATTATTATCCTAATGGAAGTGACCACCAAGATGGACTCATTAGCAGATAGAGGATATTACTGTCAGTGGGATTTGAACTAGAGATGGGACCGATCCGATACAATATCGGTATCAGGGCTGATATTGACGTGAGTTAACGTATCGGATATCGGGCGAATGCGGCCGATCCACTTACCGATCCATTTTCCAGTCCGCAGCTTGAGCTGGACAATAAACGCGCCGTAACGTTAACACGAAACGCACCAGTGATCCGGATTCCAGTTCCACAGTTTAATTGAACCCCCAGCAGCTTCAGTCTGCAACTGACTGAAAAATGTTCGTTGTGTGGAGATTTTTCTCTTTGGAAACGCCGAACAGCAAAAATGCTACATGTAGTATTTGTAAGGTGGATGTTCCGAGAGGTGGAACTACACCAGCATCTTATAACACAACAAATTTACTCAAACACCTGCAGAGGTTTCACATCACAGAGTACGAGGAGTCTGTGCTAGCAAGCAGACAGAGGACGCCACAACGCAGCAGACTCTCACTGAGGCACTTCAGAAACGAGCTAAACTCCCAGCAGAGAGCGCAAAGGCTGAAGGTATCAGAGAAGCTGCTCAACTTTATCATACTCGACGACCAGCCACTCTCTGTGGTGGAAAATGTGGGATTTCGTAGCCTGATGGAGCTCTTAGAGCCCAGGTATAATCTGCCATCCAGAAAGTACATTTCAGAAACGGCAGTACCCGAGATGTACAAACTAGTATCGAAACAGCAGCACAATTAGATGTTGAAGCAATGAAGCTTTACGACAGATATTTGGACCTCAGATGTGAGTCCAGCGTCTCTCATAAGTCTAACTGTACACTGGATAAACTCGGAAACATATGCATTTGAAATCTTGTTGAAGTTGCTGCTGCTGCTGATGATGATGATGATGATGATGATGATGATGATACAATTTTCTTAATACTTGAACTGTTTAGATCATGCAGTCAGTCATATTGTTGTATTTAGCTGACTAGAAAGGTTTTTGATACATAAGATGTTTGTTTCAGTTTTGTGTTTTAAATATTTGATATGAAAGAAAACTATTGTGTTAGTATATGCCTTTGGAATGTATTTATATTAAATGCATGTGTTTACTCTTCTAAGTGTTGTTTCTATTTCAGCCTCATTATGTAACCTTAAACATAAGACCAATGATAATAAACTAAAGAGCCCATATATCGGTACTTGTATCGGTATCTGTATCGGTATCTGTATCTGTATCGGTATCTGTATCGGTATCTGTATCGGTATCTGTATCGGTATTGGCAGTTATATATATCGGTATCGGATCGGAACAGAAAAACACTGGATCGGCCCATCACTAGTTTACAGTAGTTCAGGTAACCAGTGTAAACAGTGTAGTTTACAGTAGTTCAGGTAACCAGTGTAAACAGTGTAGTTTACAGTAGTGCAGGTAACCAGTGTGAACAGTGTAGTTTACAGTAGTGCAGATAACCAGTGTGAACAGTGTAGTTTACAGTAGTGCAGGTAACCAGTGTGAACAGTGTAGTTTACAGTAGTGCAGATAACCAGTGTGAACAGTGTAGTTTACAGTAGTGCAGGTAACCAGTGTGAACAGTGTAGTTTACAGTAGTGCAGGTAACCAGTGTAGTTTACAGTAGTGCAGGTAACCAGTGTGAACAGTGTAGTTTACAGCAGTGCAGGTAACCAGTGTGAACAGTGTAGTTTACAGTAGTGCAGGTAACCAGTGTGAACAGTGTAGTTTACAGTAGTGCAGGTAACCAGTGTAAACAGTGTAGTTTACAGTAGTGCAGGTAACCAGTGTAAACAGTGTAGTTTACAGTAGTACAGGTAACCAGTGTGAACAGTGTAGTTTACAGTAGTGCAGGTAACCAGTGTGAACAGTGTAATTTACAGTAGTACAAGTAACCAGTGTAAACAGTGTAGTTTACAGTAGTGCAGGTAACCAGTGTGAACAGTGTAGTTTACAGTAGTGCAGGTAACCAGTGTGAACAGTGTAGTTTACAGTAGTGCAGATAACCAGTGTGAACAGTGTATATACAATACACGGGGGGGTGAAGAGAGAGAGACAGAGAGGGGGCGCCGGGAGAGAGAGATGAAAGAGGGAGAGAGAAGTAAAGGAGAGAGAGAAGTAAAGATGAAGAGAGGTGAAAGAAAGATAAAGAGTGCAGAGAGAGTGAGTGTGAGGAGGATTAGTCCTATCCTTGTGTGTGTGTGTGTGAGTGTGCTTTTGTGTGTGCTTTTGTGTGTGTGTGGGAGTGTGCGAGTGTGTGTGCTTTTGTGTGTGTGTGTGCGAGTGTGTGAGTGTGGGTGTGAGTGTGTGTTCGTGTGTGGGGTGTGTGTGAGTGTGTGTTCGTTTGTGTGGGTGTGTGTGTGTGAGTGTGTGTTCGTTTGTGTGTGTGTGTGAGTTTGTGTGTGTGTGAGTGTGTGTGTGTGTGTGTGTGAGTGTGTGTGTGTGAGTGTGTGTGTGAGTGTGTGTGTGTGTGTGTGTGTGTGTGAGTGTGTGTGTGTGTGTGTGTGAGAGTGTGTGTGTGTGAGTGTGTGAGTGTGTGTATGAGTGTGTGTATGTGTGTGTGTGAGTGTGTGTGTGTGTGTGTGTGTGTGTGTGTGTGTGTGTGTGTGTGTGAGTGTGTGTGTGTGAGTGTGTGTGTGAGTGTGTGTGTGTCAGTAACTCACTGTAGTTTCTCCAGGTTACAGTGTGGATCCTCCAGTAGATCAGAGAGCAGCTTCACTCCTGACTCTCCTGGTTCACTGAAGTTCAGATTCAGATCTCTCAGGTGTGAGGGGTTCATTTTCAGAGCTCGAATAAGAGCAGCACAGCCTCCCTCTTTAATTCTGGAACTAGACACCCTGCAGAGAGAAAGAGAACAATTTAAAACTCACACTTAACAAAGAATCACAAACACACAAACAAATACAGACAAGAAAGAACAACACAAACTACATAAAGAATCTACACAAACCATCATTATCTGTTACACACACAATCAACATATCAGAACAAAACACTAGTCTACCAGTCTACGTTCTCTAGAAACGTCTCTCTCACACACTTAAACATACACACACCAAAACACTACAATCAGAATGTAGAAACTTTCATTAGAGTAATGAAGCAGAATCACACATAACAAAGAGAACAAAACAGACCAGAATAAAAAAACATCAATTAATAAACACTGATCATTAAAAGTGTTTATAATAACAGATTAACTTTAAAACATAAAACATGAATAAGAATATACTTCAGCTAGATTTCACTCAGGAATTTCTAGAGGTGAACACAAAACTGATCAATATTTATTTTGTGATATCATATCAATACTTACACAACTCTTCTGGATACTTTGATCAGTGGCAGCAGCCTCAGAAGACACTGCTCTGATCTTTCATATTTCCTCAGATCAAACTCATCCAGCTGCTCTTCTGAATTCAGAATCACAAACGCCACAGCTGACCACTGAGCAGGAGAGAGCTGAGCTCCACTGAGACCACTGGAAGCTCCTCTGTTCAGGTATGTTTGAACTTCCTGCACTAGAGAATGATCATTCAGTTCATTCAGACAGTGGAACAGATTGATTGTTTTCTCTGGAGAGGGATTCTCCCTGATCTTCTCCTTGATGTACTCGACTATCTCCTCTTTACTCTGAGAGCTGTTTCCTGTCTGTTTCATGAGCCTCGTAAGAGTCTGATTGGACTCCAGTGAGAGGCCCAGAAGAAAGCGCAGTAAAAGGTCCAGGTGTCCATTCTCACTCTGTAAGGTTCTGTTCACTGCACTCTTCAGAAACTCAGACACTGTTGACTTTGTAAATAAATCTAAAACTCCAAGTGATGTGTTTTCTTTATTAGAGATGAAAGAAAGAAATGAATATAAAGCAGCCAGAAACTCCTGAACACTCAGATGCACAAAGCTGAAAACCTTCTCCAGGTACAGACCAGACTCCTCTCTGAAGATCTGAGTACACAATCCTGAACACACTGACAATTCTCTGATATCAATGCTGCACTCTCTCAGTCCTCCTCATAGAAGATCAGGTTTCCTCTCTCCAGCTGTTGGAAAGCCAGTTTTCCAGTGCCAGAATAATCTTTCTAGTCTTCTTATCATCAGTGTCTCTTCTTCTCTGGTACTTCTGGCTGCTGTGTTTGATGAAAGATCAGGAAGCGTGTGAACATTTGAGTCAGAGTCTTGGGGATCTCTCCACCTCTGCTTCACCCAACATCCTCTCTAGAACAGTGGCTGCAATCCAGCAGAAGACTGGTATGTGAACATGATGTAGAGACTTCTTGAGGACTTCATGTGTAATGATTCTTTCAGCAAGGCTCTGATCACTGATCCTCTTCCTGAAGTATTCCTCTTTCTGAGGGTCACTGAACCCTCGTACCTCTGTTATCTGGTCATACAGTCAGGAGGAATCTGTTTGGCTGCTGCTGGTCGAGTAGTTATCCATAGGAGAGCAGAGGGGAGCAGATTCCCCTTGATCAGGTTGGTCAGCAGCACATCCACTGAAACTGACTGTCTAACATCAAATACACTCTCATTGTTCTGGAAATCGAGAGGAAGTCGACATTCATCCAGACCATCAAAGATAAACATGACTCTATAGTGATCATAGTCTCTCGGTTTTAATGACTTTGTGTCTTTGAAGAACTGATGAAGAAGATCCAACAGACAGAGTTTCTCCTTCTTTATCAAATTCAGCTCTTGAAAGGAAGTGGAAATATGAACAGAACGTCCTGATTGGCTGTTCCTTCACCCAGTCCAGAATGAACTTCTGCACAGAGACTGTTTTTCCAATTCCAGCTACTCCTTTAGTCAGCACAGTTCTGATGGCTTTATCTTTAAAGATGTCGTTACATTTGATGGGCGTCTCCTGTGTTGCTGGTTTTCTGGAAGCTGTTTGAATCTGTCTGACCTCATGTTCATTATTGACCTCTCCACTTCCTCCCTCTGTGATGTACAGCTCTGTGTAGATCTCCTTCAGGAGTGCTGAGGTTCCAGGATTTGAGATTCCTTCATTAATTTTCCGATATTTTTCTTTCAATGTGGATTTGAGTTTTTGATGACAGGAAGGAGCCAGTTCTGATATAAAGAGAACAAAAGTAAAAATTAATATTATAAAGTTTTGATTTATTGTTTTATATTTTCATAATTTGACCCTGAACTCTTACTGGTCTGCAGTTTGTTAGCGAGGTCTGTCTGGTTCATGGTCCTCAGAACATGCAGTGTGATCTTCAGCGCTTCTTCTCTGACACTCTGATCCTCCTCATCCTCCACCTCTCTCTCAGAGCATGCTGGGTAATCCAGATCCAGCAGCTTCACAAACTTCTTCAGCTGATTCTTTACCAGAGAGATGACTTTGTGCTCCAGATCCTGGGTTTGAATACAAAGAGTTACAGAAACAGAGATGTGAGTGTGTATTATATTATATTATGATTGTTTTTCTTTAATAAAACAGATAATAGTTACTGCATAATTAACAGTTTATCTCAATGTACTACAATATAAAACTTCCAAAACATGCAAGTCCATCCAGAATAACATCCCTGATACGTAGTCTTATATTACATGTTATACTTTATACAATAACAGCTACTGACACAGTAAACAGACTGTGATGTACTGCAGCTTCACTAAAACTCAACTCAAGCAGGTTATAAAGTAAAATGGCAGCTCTGTCTTTAACCTACAGCTACACTCAGAATACAGCTACACTTTTTGTTTCTTTGAGGTGTTTTGGAATCTGTGGATATAATACTGACTGTTTCTCAGACTCTAAAGCAGCCAGATGAACGACTCGCTGTAATGTTTATATGCAGAACTTTTTACAATAATATAGTTAATTATAATAAATCTCTTCATCATAATTTGTCTAAATTTCTGGTATCTGGTATTATTTGCACAGTGTTCAAATAATGTGCGTATCTCCGGGATTCCCGAGGGCTCTGAGGGTTCGCAGCCTACGGACTGTATCGCTGAACTGCTTAAAAACTTAAGCAGTTCACTACTGGACAGTTGGCTTAATCCAGAACTAGATCATTCCTCTAACAGATCAAACCCTCTATCTAAATCTGCCACTGTAATTAAAAAAATTATGGAAGTATTTGCCATATCAGACCCATGGCGCCATCTACATCCGCAGGCCAGAGCTTACTCTTTTTATTCATCAGTACATCGAGTCTATACACGTATCGATTATTTTTTTGTAGACAATAGGAGGATTTATACTTTATCTTTGTGTACATATGACACCATTCTTATCTCAGATCATGCTCCAGTCATTATGAACCTTTTTTTTTGAAGAAGCAATCAGCAGTAGAGCTCCATGGCAACTAAACACTCGCTTACTATCTGATGAGACATTTATTGGACATATCTCAGATCATATAGATTTTTTTATTAGTACTAATTCTTCCAGTGAAATTTCTGCATCTACACTGTGGGAAACGTTTAAAGCATACATCCGAGATATTATAATTTCATATTCCTCTCATGAAAAACATCTGAGGAGGAGGAGACTAGCTGATTTAACTGAACTTATTTCCGAACTTGATAAAACTCATGCCTCATCCCCTTCTACAGAGGTTTATAAGAAACGTTTAATTGCTCAAACTGAGTATGATGCCCTAATGTCAGATCAAGCAGCAGAGCTTTTGCTTAGAGCTAGGTCTGATTATTTTGAATCTGGGGATAAGACGGGGAAAATGTCCCCTTCACCACATCAAATTTTCAAATTCGGACATCATCTGGTATCACAGCTGATCCCCATAAAACAAATAACGAATTCAAACAGTATTACAAATCCCTGTATACCTCTGAACTAAAAGCCAGACGTAATGACTTTGACAGGTTTTTTGAGACACTTAAAATACCTCAATTAGATTCTGATTTGGTTGCGATGCTGGATGAGCCCATTACTATTGAAAATCTCACTTCAGCAATTGGATCAATGCAGGCTGGGAAGTCTCGCGGCCCAGACGGTTTCCCTATTGAATTTTATCGTAAGTTTTCTGATAAACTAGCTCCTCTGTTACTGGACACGTTCAATGAATCACTGAAGCTTGGGACTTTACCAAAATCGCTCAATCAGGCTGTTATTTGTGTTATTCTCAAAAAAGATAAAGAGGCCCTAGATTGCTCTTCTTACCGCCCAATAAGTCTTAATGCAGATTTTAAGATCTTATCTAAAACCCTGGCTTTACGTTTAGAATTAGTTTTACCTGTAATCATTTCTACAAAAAGGTTATGCTATATGTGGATGATCTACTCCTTCTCGTTTCTAATCTTCTCTCTTCTATCCCAGCTACCCTACTACCCTTGGTGCATTCACGGTTATCTCAGGCTACAAATTAAATCTCCAAAAAAGCGAGATACTTCCTCTTAATGCTGCAGCATGTGAATGTGCCCGCTCTTTGCCATTTAAAATAGCACAACAAAGCTTTAGGTACTTAGGAGTTCAAGTTACACTCAAATTCAAAGACCTTTATGGTGCTAACCTTATCCCATTGATGTCACGACTTAAAGATATGTTTTATCGATGGTCGATTTTAAATTTGTCCCTATCAGCCTGAATTAACGCGATAAAGATGGCGATCTTGCCCAAATTTTTGTTCTTCTTTCAAGTTTTACCTCTCTTCTTACCACAGAGTCTTTTTCATCGCCTAGACGCGATTCTATTGGACTTTGTTTGGGATAAAAAAGACCAAGATTACGCAGACAACTTTTACAGAGGCCTAAACCTCTGGGAGGGTTGGCATTACCTAATTTTAGATTTTTATTATTGGGCAGCAAATATACAGATTATACAGGACTGGCTTTAAGATGATTCTTTCTCCTCATCCCACCTCTGGCTTAAGCTAGAGGCTAGTTCTTGTACACCTGCATCTCTAGCTATCCTAGTATGCTCATCGATTAAGGGGTCAAATACAACCTTTACGAAAAGCATTATTGTTAAATTCACTTTAAAAATAAAAACCAATTTAAGAAATACTTCGGCTTTCAATATTTCTCTATATTGACACCAATTGTGGCCAATCCTTATTTTCCCCCATCACTGATTGATAATACTTTTAAGCTTTGGTCCTCCTGTGGTATTAAATCAATTAAAGATTTATATATTGAGGATGTTTTCGCCTCTTTTCAGCAGTTAGCAGATAAATATTCCTTACCGAAAACACACTTCTTTAGATACTTGCAGGTTCGCAGTTTTGTTCGGAATACCATTTCACAATTTCCTGATATGCCTGGAGTTTCCCTCTGGATGTTTTTCTGTCACAGACCCCCTCTACACAGGGTTTAATTGCGTTCTTTTATAAACAGATCCACCAGCTTCGCATGCCTTCTCTTGACCAAATTAAGTCTCTTTGGGAAGCTGAGTTGAACGAGTTGATCCCTGAGGAGGTTTGGGACAGAGCCCTAAAGAAGGTACATAAAATTTCAATATGTGCAAGACATGGCCTCATGCAATGTAAATTAATTCATCGTTTCCATTTCACTAAGGTGAGGCTTGCATGTTTTGACAAAAATATTGATCCAATTTGTGATAGATGCCACCAAACTCCAGCAAATCACCTGCATTCTTTCTGGTCCTGCCCCTTATTGCAGCAGTTTTGGGCTAAGGTTTTCCAAACATTCTCTGACATCTTTGACTGTTGTGTCGAGCCCAATGTTTTTATTGCCTTATTCAGCGTCCTCCCCTCACCACGCCCATTTCAAACAGCATTTGGGGCCGATTTTGTTTCACTTGCCAGAAAACTTATTCCCCTGAAATGAAAGTGCCCTGACCCTCCCTTACATTCTCTATGGATACAGGAATTGTGTAGTGTTGTGAAATTAGAAAGAATAAGGTGCATTAAATGTAATTCTACACAGAGATTTTGTAAAACCTGGAACGCCTTTTTCCGCTATTTAAAGAATTTATCCTTTCTAGACTTCCCTTAAGATCTTTATTGAATTAATATAACACTGTGGTATTTTATTTCCCATTTCCTCAACGATGACAGCTGCTTATTGTGAACTTTAAATGTTTCAACGATTTTTATTTATTTATTTATTTATTTATTTTTATTTATTTATTTATTTTACTTTTTTGTATTTTATTTTATCTTGTGTGTTTTGTTTTTTTACTTATTTGTTTATTTCTATTACTGCATTGGTATTTGTATATATTTGCTAAAACCCTAATAAACAGATTGTTAAATTTCTGTTATCAACCAAACTTCCACACATGCATGTACACACATACCTTTACTATCGAGTCCATCTTTCTTCTAGTAGTGTTTGGTGTCTTCTCATCGACTCTACTGGACAACATGAGACAAGATTTTGGTTTTATAGGCACCACATTATTCACAACAAGAACACGTTTGCTGTTTCTCTATACATTATTTTCTGTTTTTACATTTTTGTCACCTTCCACTGTCCAATATATTAATATATTAATATATTTAATATATAAAATATAAACAAGTATAATGTAAAATGTATATTTGTGTTATTTATCAATAACAAAGTGATAACAAATGCTTATATAAGCAGTGCACTACAGCTCCATCAGAGCACTTGGTTAATTGGGAGGCGGGGCTTAAAGACACAGGAGCTCCAACAGAGCGTTTCAGAGAATTAATACAGATGAATTTTAGAATTTAGAACTATTTGTCACTTGTGTTTGTACAAATTTGACCTGAACACACACGAGGGGGCAGTGAGCACACTTTCCCAGAGTGGTGGGCAGCCCTAACCACAGCATCCGGGTGCAGTTGGGTGTTAAGTGCTGCTGCTGGAGTGTTTAAACACTGTGTCCACTCACTGTCCACTCTACTAGACACTCCTACTACTTGCTGGTCCACCTTGTAGATGTAAAGTCAGAGACAGTAGCTCATCTGCTGCTGCACAGTTTGTGTTCCTCTAGTTCTTCATCAGTGGACACAGGACGCCGCCCACAGGACACTGGTGTCTGGATAGTTTTGGTTGGTGGACGATTCTCAGTCCAGCAGTGACACTGAGGTGTTTAAACACTCCCTCAGCTGTGTCTGATCCACTCACACCAGCACAACACACATTAACACACCACCACCACGTCAGTGTCACTGCAGTGCTGAGAATGACCCACCTCCCTAACAGTATCTGCTCTGTGGTGGTCCTGTGGGGGTCCTGATCATTAAAGAAGAGAGTAATAAAGTATACAGAGAATCAGATGAACTACAGTCTGTAAGTGGAGCTCCTGTATGATCAGTGGAGCTGATACAGTGGACAGTGAGTGGAGGTCCTGTATGGTCAGTGGAGCTGATACAGTGGACAGTGAGTGGAGGTCCTGTAGGTCAGTGGAGCTGATACAGTGGACAGTGAGTGGAGGTCCTGTATGGTCAGTGGAGCTGATACAGTGGACAGTGAGTGGAGCTCCTGTATGGTCAGTGGAGCTGATACAGTGGACAGTGAGTGGAGGTCCTGTATGGTCAGTGGAGCTGATACAGTGGACAGTGAGTGGAGGTCCTGTATGGTCAGTGGAGCTGATACAGTGTATTTAGATACGAGGAGGTGGTTTTAATGTTATGGCTGATCAGTGTATACTATGATACAACAACAACACAAGGCAGCAGTAAACAATAACAACAGTATATCACTGCTGTCTGAATAAAACTCTCTTGTATTTAAAAAATATAGAGATGGAGGATCAATCAGCCATGTATCGACATCGGCCGATTTTTAATCAAAATATGTGATCGGCGATCGGCCGATCTCGAGAGCTGATCGATGGCGGTGAACAAATGAACCTAGTTTCTGTATTTCCAGCTAGTGTTTCATCCAGGAAGAGGAGCCCTACGTGAAACCCCCTCCAGCCAGCTCCCTGCAATTCCTCTCTGAACCACTAGGTGGAAATACACACCGTTTCATTTTCCACTGACTGACTAAAGCAGAGAGATCAGTTTAAGTGTTCACCGCATGTACGGAGAGAAAACATCGTCCGTCTGGCAGTTTGTTACCGTATGTGACTCAGACTCATCCAGGACAGTTTATAACATCTGTACAATTAGTAACATCAGCGTCTCTCACGGCAACCAAGACAAAGACATTTAACTACTAATCTGATACACACTTCAGAGACACCACACAGCTGAACACAGTGAGTATCAGTAACAGCAGAGCTAGAACACACAGCTAACACAAAACAAACAACCCAGAACAGATAATAACCCAGTACAGACCAGATCTGACCGGTACAAACAGAACAGCAGCAGAAACAGCCAGAGAGCTAAAGAACCACAGCCAGAGTGATTAAGTTTATAGTTCTAGATAAGCAGCTCTTCTCGGCTGTAGAAGACGTTCATTCTGCTGCTTAATGTTTACCTGGATCCACGCTCTGCTGTTCCTAGTAGAGATACTTTTCAGATGTGGCTCCTCTGGAGCTGTACCCACCAGTTTACTCCCACATAGACCAACTTCTAATTTAGTTAAACAATTATACTGTTTCACATGAGCTCGTCATAAATGGTAATAAACCAGTTTCCACCATGTTTCATGACTTGCTTGTGCTAATAATATGTAGCCCTGCCGTATCTAACAGCCCCGCCCTCGACCAGTATTGGCTATCGGCCGATCACGCTGAAAGGTGATCGGCGAACGGAATCGGCCTCAAAAACGCTAATTGGTCCATCTCTAAAAAATATATATCATAATAAAAGTTAAGGATAAAAGATCTTCAGTTTTAGTTTTTGCAGCATTTTACTTGTTATTATTCCACACGAGCAGACAGTGTTTATAAATCATTTACAAAAAACTATAAAAATGTGATTTACTATCAACTGTTTAGATTCACTTCTGGTTTTACTAGTCAAACAGCACTTCATCACAGTATTAACTACATATAACATAAAAACTCTTTTAATGCTGTACTTTACTGTTAAGTAAGTCTTACCTGAACTCAGTAGAACTGTTATCCTCTCTGAAGTCTATGAGTCTGTCTATTGACCGGTCACTCTTCATGGACACACAGCTGGGCTCAGGAGAGGCAGATCTCTTACCCTGATCCAGTCTAAACACAAACCATATCACAAAAGTTAATCTGTGAGTAAACAAACATGCTTTACACCAAATCACATCACTCTCTCACCTCTCAGCTTCCTGTGTGTCCTGCTCAACAGAGGAACTCATTTTGGAGGTCATCCTCTCCTCCGTCAGACTCCACCTAATCCTGAAAACACTCACACACAGTCAGTCTCGTCTGCTCGCTGATCATCTTCAGGTGTTCTGAACTTTAGTTCTGCTTCGTGGTTCAGTAGTTTTCTGCTCTCTCTGTGTCTGGAATGTCTTTAGTCAGAGAATAAGTTCTGGTTACGCTTCTTCTACAAAATGTCTGCTGAAGATTTCACTTTCACTTTAAACCGGTTTGAACTGGATCAGCGTTTCATCACAGTTAAAGTCCAGGAAGTGTTTTTTCAGGCTGAAGAGGCTGAACTGACATGCTGCTTAACCAATCACAGCACTCTCCTTACCTACATGCTAAAACGGTGTATCAGGACATATACTAGAAACCCAACAGTCTACAATCACTATTTTCTGTATTTAACATGTTTCCATTTTCATCTCAACAGATTCAGATAAACGTTTAAAGATAGTTTTTACATTCTACATGCACCAAATCACCTGATATCTGTTGTACTGAAGCACTAGCAGCACACACAAATATCACTATTACACTCCAGGGTGAACTGAGTGAGCAGGACAGAAGCTGGACCCAGATATAACAAACAAGTGTCCCAACATATTAACTTCAGTTCTCCACTAACATCAATATAAGGAACATATTACACTGTAAAAAAAAATCTTATTTTTACTGAAAATTACTTTACATTTTGTAAAGTATTTTTCTTTATTTTTAATTACATGCAAAACTCTGTAAAATTAAGACATCATCTGTAAATTGACAGTTTGACCGTAATTTTAGGTTTTATGACAATAATGACAAATTACATGTATTTCTCATTTTTTTACAGATAAAGTACTGTATTATTTATATAGTATTTTTCTGCTTTTTTAAATTACATGCAAAATCATGTAAAATTACAATTTTTATCTGTAATTAAGCGTACAGCTAATAATATAAATGTTTATGTCCATACTAAAAATGTACGCTTTTTCTTTGTAATTTTGAGGTAAATCGTACTAGTTTTACATACTTTTGTGTACTTTCATATATACATGCTCAAAGTCATCACAAACCACTCATTCACATTCAGTCTTATTTCATACAAATGAAAATGTTTGTTATTATATTATCAGATCAAAATGTGAATTTGTCATGTACACTTTAAAATTTGATAAGATATTATAAGATATTATATTGATAAGTTATATTTACTCTATGTATACTATTAAAGTGTACTTAAGACATAGTTGTATTTTCTCAATTAAGTTGAATTTTTTCTAATTGAATTACTACATCAGTGGAAGTTGTCGTTATTATGTGTTGGCAACTTGTATAACACAATTTGATGTGACTTACCAAAAGAGTCCAGTTTACTTGATAGAATTTAGGAATCCAGTTGCCTCAGAAAAATAAAGTAAGCACAAACAAGAATTCTTAGTCAGCAGTATTATTTGTTTTATTTGAACAAAATACCATTCTGAGCATCTTATAGCATAACTAAACAGCTTCTGGAAACCCACACATTTTATAAACAAAACATTACATTCAACAAATTAAAATAATATATAAATATGTAAAAGGATTATTTACTTTAATCTTTTAAAACATTAAGACATTAAACTATGGAGTAAAAAAAGGATCATAAAGATTTTGAGTTTGTTAAACAATAGTCACAAATGTACTGAAACTTGTAGCTGTGTTTAAACAACTACATGCACATAAAATCTAAATCCACAAATGAACTGGAATGTGCAAACTTGAAACAAAAAGTAATATTAATAATAATTCAAATGTACAAATGTGGAAAAATATTGTATATTGTAGAAAAGATTTGCATTTGTAAATCCACTGTTGTGAATGTGTGAATCAGTACTGCTCAAACGGCTTAAACTGGCTCAGACCAAAAACCATATGGAATTTGTGAGGTTGTAAATGTGACAGTGGGCGTTTTTCAGTGTGGGGGTAAAAACCCTCACATTCACCTTCTCTGCTGCTTGTGGGAAACTCTTGCTGCAGTTGCAAATTTGACCCTGTTTTGATGGCTAACTGATGGACCAATAGAAAGGCTTAAGCTGGACCAATCAGATTGCAAGGTTTGTTAAACCAATTAGAACACTGATTTGGTGCTGTCACTCAACTTCAGCCCGCTGTTGGAACACGCCTCCCAAACTCTGTCATGGTGCTTCCAGACACAGATACAATGGAGAGTCAGGTGAGGAACAATGCTAGTTCATGTTTCTTTAGCAAAAAGTTTGTTTTAAACTAAGATAGCAGAAGACATTGCTATGTTCAAATACTCTGCTGCTGCAGGCTGTTTATCTAGCTAGCTAACGATGGTTAATTAATGGGCTACAGTTATCCAAAGCTAACAGTCAGTAGTGTAGATAAAACCACTGCACAGAGCCGGCCTGCTGTCTTCTTTAAAAAAAGAAACATGAACATTGTATCTGTGCCTGGAAGCGCCATGACAGAGATTGCAAAATTCGCAACTAGAGAGTTTCCCACAAGCAGCAGAGAAGGTGAATGTGAGGATTTTTACCCCCACACTGAAAAACGCCCACTGTCACATTTACAACCTCACAAATCCCATATGGTTTTTGGTCTGAGCCAGTTTAAGTTTAATATTACTATTTGTTTCAAGTTTGCACATTCCAGTTCATTTGTGGATTTGGATTTTACGTGCATGTAGTTGTTTAAACGCAGCTACAAGTTTCAGTACATTTGTGACTATTGTTTTACAAACTCAAAATCTTTATGACCCTTTTTTGACTCCATAATTAAACCATTAAAACATTAAGGTGGTACGTTTATACCATAATGTAACTGGTGGTCTTAGCTACTCTGTGGCAGTGAAAAGTCACAGAATAGAAATATAGAAGATAAAATCTACCTAAATGTCTATTCTCATTAAGGAAGCAATAACTAAAAACTGTAGGAGTAGTGTGCTCCACAAAAGCAGCATTTCCCTGACTTGTTCAAAAGTGAGGAAAATTGCTTTAGCATAGTTTTCAATATCATCTATAATGATGCTACCTTCCAGTTCAGTAGCAATGCTGGATGTCTGAAGGTGCATGGCATTTGAACCTGGTTGCTGGTTGTCTTCTGGTACAGCAGTAAATACCCAAAATCTGTGACGGCATCTAAATCCAATAGCGTCTGGCTGCAGACCTCCAGTGTGAGGCTCGCAGCAATCTGGGACTCACCTCATGTGAGGGGACGGAAATGACGTTCACACTACGTATGCGTGTACACGGAAGCACAGGTGAGCGCTGCTTACGGAAAGAAGTTGCTCCGATGGCTTCGGATGAGTGTTTTCTTCTGTCGAGTCACGGTAAGTTATACAAGATTATTCATTCCTACCAGTGGCTATCAGACTTTATAACTCCTCTCTTACTGTACGACACCTCTCACATGTACAGTGATACCAGTAGAACAATAATTTAATTCTGTATGTAAGAACTCAAATGTACAATAACTTTCCTACTAAACTCTTACTGCTGTATACAGTATATCTGTACTTAATATTATAGACACAGTCACTTTATATTTTATTATTCTATTGTAATATAAGACTTATATATGTGTACATATGACAAATTTCTTTTATGTTGTAAATTATTATTAGAGTGTTTATTCTTCTTCTGCTACTGTAAAAACTGCAATTTCCCCCTGGGATCAATAAAGTATTTCTGATTCTGATTCTGAAGATTAAGAAAGTTAGCTAAATAACAGGCGTAACTGTGGAAATATAAAGATAAATAACATAGATTGCCTTAACGCACGGTGGGAAAATCACAACAATTTAGATAAAGTTGGCTTTATTGTTTACTACGTCGTGAAACTATGTAGCCGGCTAAGCTAACAGTGTTTATTTATTTTTCTAGTGAAGGCTGCTAAAATATTTACTCATGCCTGTTTTTTTCTGCTTGTATGAAAAGCTCATTAAGGACATGCAGGAGGCCATTTCTTGGCTCAGGTGTAACCATGAGCTCTTCAAAGATGATGTGCAAACTCCTGATTTCCTGCTCTTGGGAGAAGATGAATCTGAAGAGGCTCTGACAAGCTTGAGCTCAATGGACAGTGTTTACTGAGGAAGATGAGAGGGATTACATCCTGTTTACTTTCAAATTCAGAACTGGAATGGACATGGAGCTCTTTCTAGAAGAAATGGTTGATGCCAGGAAGCTGTGTATATTTACCACATTGTTGGGTTAATAGCGTTTAAGATTTCATGTAAATAGTTCAGTTTGTGTTGTTTAAATAAAGATTTCCTTTTTTTCCTTTTTGGGTCCTGACAGTTGCTGACAATTACTCATATATAGATGCATGTCTTTTTTTTAAGTAAATGAAAGCATATTATGTATAGAATACCACAAACTCAACAGTACGAACCTAACCGGTTGAATAATTGGGTATGTAAACTTAATGATGTCATGCTCACCTTTAGTCAGTACCACAAAAACACAAGACTCAAGTTCTTGATTTATTCAGCCTCTTATTAACTGAAATAACGGAGCAGCGCTTCAAAATCTTCATTATTGTGACAAAATCAATTTAACAGTAAAGATTGAGGCGGTCTTATGCATTTTTTATACATCTATAGCTATTTAACAGTTAAATTCGACAAAGCAAGCAAAGTTATGACCTGCAATTAAGGCTACGATTAAAAAAATATATATATATATGTGTGTGTGTGTGCTTGCTTTATCTATATAGTAATAACTGGTTCTTTAGAGAAAAAACGCTTTTAAGCACAGCAGCTGCTAATCGTGCTAAAGCTAATTCATATTGACAGCCATCGTTAGACGTGATTTACTAACAAAACATGCTAATCATATACTGCGGTAGTAGCGGATACTTAGCAAAACACTTCTTTATTAAATATACACAAGATACAAGTCATTCGTTTAAAGTACAACATGCACTGATCCCACATCCAGGCGACCTCTTCTCACGAGGAGCAGCGCACACCTGTACTTCCGTGTACACGCATACGTAGTGTGAACGTCATTTCCGTCCCCACACATGAGGTGAGGCCCAGATTGCTGGGAGCCTCACACTGGAGGTCTGCAGCCGGACCCTCCTCCCTAAATCCTGCAGCCAAAAAGGAAAGTTTTAAATATGAGGTAATATTGATGCTTACAAAGTCTTTCATGGCTTTACTGTGTAAAACCTAATGATCTGACTTTGTGTAATACTTACAAAACAGGCTCTGAAAAAGTCACTGCCATCATCCTTCCATCCCTGTCATCAACCAGTTTACTTAGCTTTGCCTTTGGGCTCTACTGTTTCCTTAAAGCTCCTAAAATGAAATGAATGAAACATATTATACAAAACAACAGTTAATAGATTGTTTAATTAGTTTCTTGTTTAAGTAGTTTTTGCCAATTAAATTTATGGTTGTTTTCCATCTCTGTAATTTATTAATAATGACAAAGCTACAGAAAAATAATAGACCTAAGTCTCTTTCAACTATTACTAACTTCTCTAAACTGGAAATGCACCATAGACAGATGGAAATTTGGTGCTTCAGTGAATCCTGTAGACATCTTGTTTTCTTCTTTTAAAAAAAATAATACATATAGCCTGCACTTTTTAATGCTGTAATTATTAAAGTATTTGTTTGCAAATAGCATAACATACTGGTTTAATATACTTCAAACACAGTATAACCTGGTCATAATACAACGATCTAAATATTAAATTTTAATTCAGAAAAAACTCAACCACCCTCACCCTGCAAACACAGTTACGTTATGACAACGCTGTAAAAAAAAGTAGACAACGTTGTGAAAACATTGTGTTTGCTGGGTATAAGTATACAAAACATATTAAGAATGATTATCATGTAAGGCTTGGAGCTTTTTCCATTAAGCCTTCATGTCATGTCTCTGATGTATGTAGGGTAGACAGACTGCTGTACGTTCATGGAGTAACATTTTAGAAGTGGTTTGAAAAGCTGGTGATGAGCTCGCGGCCACAACGTACATGCACAAGCTTCTTACACGTTCACCACCAAGACCTACAGCTCGACTATCCAACACTACACGACAGTATGAGTTACCGTAAAACTCAGACTCGCTATCAGTTTGCTGGAAAGGTCTTTCGCTTGCTTTCTGAAGTTCGCTTCTTATTCAAATTCTCTGTTCCACCTTAAATAGTGCAACGTCTTTCTTCAGATCCACCTTAATAACCGGACTCTGACAGTACTGCTCACAAACAGTGTATTACGTGGGCACTAACAGTCCTAACATTACTTAAATCAAAACAAGCACATAAAATTACGACTGCATGTTAGTTTAATATAAAATAGGTAAACACATCTGTGAGGAAGTTAAATCATAAACGTATGCGCTGTTTCTGTAGCACATCAGCTAGCTAACATAAGCTGGTGTTAGCATTAGCGAATCATGAACTTTTTAATTAGTTAATTACCAACAGTTACCGTCATAAACTGATAATATGACCAGCAAAGATGCAGTTCCGAATAATAAACCATGATTGACAAATGTGAACAAGGTTAGAAGTTAAAAAACGTACCTAAAGACTCACGACGAGTAGAGCAGTGTCTGGAATGTTCTCTCACCCCGCTCCTCTGCTCAGCGCACCACTCAAAACATCGAGTGCAGTTCATTCAAATAGATTTAGTTTTAGTTAAAACTCTTTCACAGAAAACTAGTACTTTACTCAAATTACACGAGTTAAATCACTAGGATATTATGAAATGATTAAAGTACACTAAAACAATTTAACAATGTGTGGTGTTATCATTTAGACTGTACACTACCAGTCAAAAGTTTTAGAACATCCACTTTTTCCATTTTTATTGCCATTTAAGCAGCTCAAGTTTAGTAAATAATCATAAATGCTATGAAATCCACTTCTACAAAAATAAGCAGCTCCTTTTTCCTTTGAGAGTAAAAAATTAAGCAAAAACTGACAAATAATATAAATTGTAAAATTACCTTTTTTGGGGAACAAGTCATTGTTCCAGCTAAATAAAATAACCTCCAGCTAAAAGTATATTATTAAGTATATTAAGCTTTGAAAACTGATGTAAACAGCTTACAATTTAAAATGTTATTATCTGTATAAAAGCAGTGTAGGAAAAGACTCTATTACTGGACTCCACTGCAGTGTAACACTGCAGATTCAAACTGCTATCATAATGTCTAGAAAAAGAAACAAAGTCAAAGCATTATAACTCTAAACAGATCTTTTCTTTAGGAAAATTACAGATAAACCCGGAGAAAATATTCTTGGAAACTGGAGAAGTTTCTGAGAGTCAAAATCCTGCGTACGAAACATCTCACGTGACAACACCATGTATCTCAGGTCAACACTGCAACAAGTCTCAGCTTCAACTATGAAGAGAAGACTTGAAGCTGAAGGTTTGACAGGTGGAGTGACAGTAAGAAAGTCATTACTTAGATGGCAAAACAAGAAAAGTAGCATTGTCTAGGTCATCCAGCACTGCCAGTGGACTACTTAAAATTAGGTGTCTAAAAACTTTTGGTAGTGCACATGGAAATCATGTAGTCATATTGGAGACCTAGGAGAAAAGTGTATAAGACAAAAATATCTCACTGAAATGAAACTAGAAAAAGCAGCACATGGAGAAAAATATTTAAAAGTACTTGAATGTACTCAGTTCTTATTCCTGTGAGCTTTTCTAATCACTGAACCTTCACTCTGCTCACATGCAGATACATCTGTCATTAACATACTGCATTTCTACCGTGTTAAACAAATGATGATGCATGTGTTTACGAAACAGCACAACTGTTGTTGAATTGAACTTGTTGGTCAGACAGTAATTTACATTGAAAAATAATCAAAATACTTGTATCAGAGACGGATGGCCGACCACTGCAGTCAACTCTTGGCTGGCCCAGAGATAACCAGAACAGTAAAACAAGAAGAAAGGGATGTGGCTTTGTAATGGACTGACTTCATACAGTTAAATATAATTATGGCATAAGAGTGGGAAAGACCAAAGAAATGTATGGGTCATTTTTATGGGCCATATAAAGTAAAGCAGTGGCCTTAAAATCTTACAAAGTGTGTGTAAGCTTATTTGTATTATTAAAACTTTATCACATGTTAGGACATTTTATTTCTTTCATTGCAATGGAAACATCATATATATATTTATTCATAATTTTTTATATTCTTAAATTATTCATAAATAAAAATAAATTTACACTTTTTAAAATCAGTTTTTCTTATAGTTTCTACGTCACCACGCAGAAACAATTACTATTGGCTATCTCAACGCGTTGCTTTGAGCCTGATTGGTTAACCTGTCTGTCACCTGGGAAACGGGCCAATGGCAGTTTTTCGCGCCTCAGCGGTTAAGTTTGAAAAGGCCTCTGTTTCAGTGCGCGCGCTGCTGCTGCGGAGCCGCTCTGTGTACTAGTGAACAACGTTCACCAGGATTATTTACACCCGCCTGCTGGACTCTGGAGTCTGGACACAGAGGAGGTTCAGTGGATCTATATCCTGTACAGGTACTGACGATATCAGGTAAGAGAATGTTTTAATGTATGTAGTCAGTCTAAGTCTCTGTCTCTGTAGGTTTAAAAGTGTCTAAACCGAGTCTCTACTGAGCCGCTGAGAAAAGTCTCCTCTCTCTACCAGCTGCAGTTTATGTTCCTTTGTTGGAGTTAAAAACGACTCAGTTCTGCTTCTAAAACTTTTCTTGTGATGAGAAACGGCCGCAGTTTATCAGGTGATTAAAATTCTTACACCAATGAAGAAACACTAAGTTTGGTTTCACTGAACTCTAATGCTAGCTAACGTTAATCTAGCTAATGTTAGCACCACTGGTTAAAATAAAAAAACGAAACTGGTTTTTGTGGATCTTCTTTATAACCTGTGGGGTTTTATAGCGTTTCTTGCTATGAAGCCACATCTTCATGTTCCAGTTGTTGCTGTTTTATGTGCTGCCCGACTAAAGAGAAGATAGTCAGCCTTAGCTAGCGCTAGCTCCGCCTTATGCCTAGTTCACACTACACGACTTTAGTCTGGTTGTTTCAGTCGCCGACTGTTTTTTGGAAATCGCCGACAAAAACCTCTGCTCGGAGGCAAATCGGCGACTCAGCGCTCGCTCAGTCGTGTAGTGTGAACGGCTGAAAGACGCTCGCCGACTAATCGCAGACGCCCGGCAGATATCTAGAACATTTAATATCTAGGCCAGTCGGCGACTGAGAGTCAACAGCAGCGTCTATGTACAGCCAATGGGATCACGTAGAGAGAGAACCGCGTCACCGTTCACCAAATCTCTCTGCGGCTGCGGGCGACACGAACATTTTCATTAATAAAATATTAAATATTTACCTCCAGCTCTCTCTGCAAAACAGACAGTCCCTGCTGGCCCCGTGTCTTTATCCATCTTCGTACCTTTTTCTTCTTTCTTGCCGATCAGTGCAGTAACAACTCGTACTGCTGGTTTGTTGATGTCCGTTTTGGAGATAGTGTTTGTTTACGTGGTATCGTTAGCTCTCACGTGCGTTTAGTTTTCGTGTGTTCTCGTGACAAAAAAGTGTTTTTGGACTGAAGCCAGATGAGTCGGGATTCTCCAGAGTGAAAGTCGTGTAATTGGTGACCCCGTGTTGCTGATCAGTCACGTAGTGTGAACGACACAAAAACCTGACCACTCAAACAGTCGTGTAGTGTGAACCAGGCATTAGCTACATAGCTAGCTAACTTCGTCAGCCTTTATCTGAGACGCCACGAAGATGTGGGATCATCGCAAGAAACACCCTATAAAACTCAGTAGTTTATGAAGAGTATCTGCAAAAGGACCATTTTGGCTTTTGGCATTAGAGCACATTAGATTAGTTTTTCTTCATTGGTGTTAGAATTAGAACAGCATCTAATCAACTGTAGCCAGTCCATCTCCTCTTTCTCATCACAGTGAAAGCGCGAGAATGAAGACTATTAAAAGAAAGACGGACTCGGCCAGTAACGTCGACTAGTGATTAAGAGTCGATTTTAAAAGAGTCAGCTCTTCCAATCCAGCACGTCTGGAATTTGAGGTCGAGTCTTGACCAATGACTAAACTCTGGGAGTCGACTCTGCGATTCTGTTGACTCCGTGTTTAACAGTAATCGGCTCGAGGGACGTTGTGATGGAGGATAGTGTGAAACAGGGGAGTCTGTGTTCGATCAGTTTGTTGAAGTACCAGAGTGAGATTTGCTCCTTTTGCCAGCTTCTTCTTTAGATTTCCTTTCCATCTTAAATAGCGCTGTAGTTACATTCCAGCGCTGGCTCAACATTAAGGTAACTGCTGCATCACTTAAGGTGGACTGGAAAAGTCAAATAAGAAGCTGATGAATACGCAGCTTTCACCAGTGTCTTAAAAAAAGATTTACATTATATATTTTTCAAAGAACTGAACAACAATAAAAAATAATGTTCCTTTTCAAAAACTTATAACTACAGTAACAGTTATTTTCCCAGTGTATCTGTCTCCTCACCCCTCTGCTTGAAATAAGATTGATTTCATATCACTATAATCTCTGTTATGTCCATAATCTCCTGCACTGGGGCTGTCTTGGTTAAAATAAAGCTGATGAGTCGATTCCATTGATTCCTGCAGCAGAAGTCGGTTCAGTATGATGGGTTTGTTACGTATCACCCCAAATAAAAAAACTGCAGTAAATAAGGCTGTGCGTGCGATATGGTGATGTAGTTTCTATTTTAACTGATTTATTGATATTTTCTCTTTTAGAGTTAGAAGATAATAATCAATCTCCTAGTATTGGTAAGTACTAGTTTACATTATCTCTACATAATCAGATTTTCATTATTTGTCATTTGTTAACTGTTGTATGTCCTAATGCTGTACATTATGCTCTTTTTAGGATTAATAATGTAGCAGTGGAAAGACTGATGTGTCAGAACCTAGCAGGTATTTATTGTTGCAACTTTTTAAGCAGATTCATGGCAGTTAAAATAAATATTAAAAATAATATATAACTAATATATAACGTTTCTTTTTGCTTTATTATCCACAGCAAAAACTGAAAATGGATAGATTCTTCTCATGCAGTTGTCGAGGTTGTAGAGCAGAGGAAGTAGAAGAAGCCTGGATAAACTGGGAGATACATAACTGTCAGCAGAGTAACGACAGAGATGCCAATCTCCCTATTCTTGCTGCATTGACTGGTCAAAATTATTTTAAAGCTGTTATTTTAAAGTAAAATGCTGTATAATTTTGCTTTAACTATAAGAGACCCAATATTATAATACATGTGTAATAAGTTGGCTTACAATTTAATCACATTCTGCCTTATTAAATAAAATTGAATATTCACCTCATCAGTGTCTCTTTGAAAACATATAGAGATTTGTTAAACTATACATTTATGCCTCTAGACATCAGTTTTCTTCAAAGGCTGAATTTTGAGATGCTATTCCAAAATCAGTAATTTGTTTTCTAACTGCGGAAATTCAGAATCAAACCAAAACTCAAGACTTCTCATAATTATGGCAATTACGTCAGTAAATAAGCTAACATCATATTCTGACTGCAACCTTTGAACTCGCATGTTTCAGTTTCCCTTCACATTAGTGTTTATGTTTGTGTTCAGGCCTCTGGAATTGGTGCTGTGGATAAGGACACTGAGTGCACAGTCTGGGGATTTGAACCATTCAAGGAGGTGGAAGTGAGACCGACGCTGAGCCACGTTGTGATGGAGGACATTAAGGTGCTCAACAGTCTTGCAAGTGTAACTTTTGCATTCATCATGTTTTTTGGGCTCATTTATCCTCTTTGATCTTCATGAATTTGGATTATCCGACATGGAGCTCAGGTGAAACGTTTACCAAAACAATATATATATATATATATATATATATATATATATATATATATATATATATATATATATATATATAAAACCCTCAACTATGGACATTAGGACCAATTTGCATTTCTTATTTTACATGAGTAGAATTACTTACTTATAATTACTTATAATTGATGTGAAACATTTGAACTGCTTGATTGTTATTGTTGATCCACAAATTTTCTTTCTTGTGTTTATGCATATCAATAAGGTGAAATGCTAACTTTTATAAATGTAATTTATTTTTTGTATTGCAATAGGCCAAAATTAAACACATTAAAGGTTACTAATATGATAAGTGTTAGTGTTTAGCTCAATTATTATGCTTAATCAGTTCAATTCAGTTCAGTCCAACACATTAAAGCTATGAACAAGTTAACAGTTTGTTCCTCAGAGGATAAATGTGAAGGAGTCATTTTTAAGAAAATAAAATTTGTAAGTGTTTTCTAGGTGTTACTGTACATTAAGTGTTTCTCTGCAGAACTGTTAGAATTGTCACTTTATTTATGGTGTGCGATTGTAATGATACAGGAAACATCTGTAAAATAAAGGTTTTTATTTGCAGAACTTTTAGTAGATGTTTTATTGTAATAATGCAGGAAAAATCGGTAAAATAACGGTGATTATCTGCAGAACTTTTAGTGTCGTCACTTTATTGAAGATGTTTTATCGTAATAATGCAAGAAAAATCTGTAAAATAACGGTGATTATCTGCAGAACTTTTAGTGCTGTCACTTTATTTAAGGTATTTGATAGTAATGAATCATGGAAAATATGTAAAATAACGGTTTTCATCTGCAAAATCTTTAATGGAATTTTCTGTAAATTTATTGATTTTGAACTTTTTTAAATTATGGTATTTGACTTTTTTTTTGACAGTGTACTAAATACTGTCCTAACTTTAAAATAAACCCCAGCAGTGTCCTAACTTATGTTTCAGCATCTGTTACTATCGTTCTTAGAGCTTTTTCACTGGTGAGGTTTTTATTCTATCAGTGTTTAAAAATTCCAGACTCTGCAGACACACCATCTTCACCGTCGCCTCTTATTACCTTCCTGTGTTAACGTTGATGAAGCTGCTCAGATAGAATATTACAGTGATGCTGGTGAAAAGTGAATAATGAGGAGACAGAGCTGAACATGGGGCTGTTTATTAAGAGGACTAATGTTAGCACGTTAGCGGCTAAAGCGTTTAAAAAATAGAAACTGAAACTAGAGGAGTCCTGGCCTTTCACTGTATTCATAACCTCCAGTTTATCACAGTTTCGTTTTGTTTTGACCTTTGACCTCCAGTGAGCTGTCTGGATAAATAACTTTAAACTATTAACATTATGTTCACGGTATGACAGTCGATTGTGAACTTTGAAGAAGTAGTTTAAGATAACATGCTGTAAAATAAGATATTATTCCTGTATTAGGTTAAGACTAGCTTGTGTATTACAAGTTTGTGACTTTGATCTGTTACATTCTACCCTAATATGTAATTCTGCTATATGACCCCAGGCAGTGGCGTCAGCAGACATAATCCTGTGTATATTTTTAGTGGTGTAGTTTATCTGACACAGCAATTTTACCCTTTGTCCCGCGTCACGCAAACTGAGCCTTCTGTCCCGCTTTTTCATTCCACCCTAAAAACACAGTGGACAGGTTTACGCTTGACTTTTGTCCAATAGTTCAGAGGACAGCAGTAAAAGCGGTAGTCGATAGGCTGAGTCGTCTGTCAATCAAGCTGTTGACATGCGCACAAACGCCTCCTCTACATTGTTAACAATCTCAAATTTGAGAGCGCGCTGTTGGGTCAGGCTAGGCAGCCATGGCTAGTTTGGCTATGAAAAAGAGAAGATGTGGTTTCAGTAGCGGATGGACTGCAACATACTCTTGGTGAAGACCGGTGGATGGTGAAGCAGAGAGAGCTTTTTGCGTTTTCTGTAAAAGCAGTTTTTCTGTGGGGCACGGCGGAGAATATGATGTGAAGCGACACGGTGCATGTGAGCCTCACAGAAAAAGAACAACAAGAAACATGCAAATCCATGCAATCCAGGTGCTTTGGCCATTCTTATCAAATATTTTTTTAATCTTCTCATCAAAAAGATTTTGGTTTACCTTATTTGCACTGAAATTGTTAAAACGTTGTATAGGCTAGGCCTAATATTTTGCACTGAAATTATTAAAACGTTGTATAGGCTAGGCCTAATATTTTGCACTAAAATTGTTAAAACGTTGTATAGGCTAGGCATAATATTTTGCACTGAAATTGTTAAAACGTTGTATAGGCTAGGCATAATATTTTGCACTGAAATTGTTAAAACGTTGTATAGGCTAGGCCTAATATTTTGCACTGAAATTATTAAAACGTTGTATAGGCTAGGCCTAATATTTTGCACTAAAATTGTTAAAACGTTGTATAGGCTAGGCCTAATATTTTGCACTAAAATTGTTAAAACGCTGTATAGGCTAGGCCTAATATTTTGCACTGAAATTATTAAAACGTTGTATAGGCTAGGCCTAATATTTTGCACTAAAATTGTTAAAACGCTGTATAGGCTAGGCCTAATATTTTGCACGGAAATTGTTAAAACATTGTATAGGCTAGGCATAATATTTTGCACTGAAATTGTTAAAACGTTGTATAGGCTAGGCATAATATTTTGCACTAAAATTGTTAAAACGCTGTATAGGCTAGGCCTAATATTTTGCACTGAAATTATTAAAACGTTGTATAGGCTAGGCCTAATATTTTGCACTAAAATTGTTAAAACGCTGTATAGGCTAGGCCTAATATTTTGCACTGAAATTGTTAAAACGCTGTATAGGCTAGGCCTAATATTTTGCACTAAAATTGTTAAAACGCTGTATAGGCTAGGCCTAATATTTTGCACTGAAATTATTAAAACGTTGTATAGGCTAGGCCTAATATTTTGCACTAAAATTGTTAAAACGCTGTATAGGCTAGGCCTAATATTTTGCACGGAAATTGTTAAAACATTGTATAGGCTAGGCATAATATTTTGCACTGAAATTGTTAAAACGTTGTATAGGCTAGGCATAATATTTTGCACTAAAATTGTTAAAACGCTGTATAGGCTAGGCCTAATATTTTGCACTAAAATTGTTAAAACGTTGTATAGGCTAGGCATAATATTTTGCACTGAAATTATTAAAACGCTGTATAGGCTAGGCATAATATTTTGCACTGAAATTGTTAAAACGCTGTATAGGCTAGGCCTAATATTTTGCACTGAAATTGTTAAAATGTTGTATAGGCTAGGCCTAATATTTTGCACTGAAATTGTTAAAACGCTGTATAGGCTAGGCCTAATATTTTGCACTGAAATTGTTAAAATGTTGTATAGGCTAGGCCTAATATTTTGCACTGAAATTATTAAAACGCTGTATAGGCTAGGCATAATATTTTGCACTGAACTTGTTAAAACGCTGTATAGGCTAGGCCTAATATTTTGCACTGAAATTGTTAAAACGTTGTAGAGGCTAGGCCTAATATTTTGCACTGAAATTGTTAAAACGCTGTATAGGCTAGGCAGAATATTTTGCACTGAAATTGTTAAAACGCTGTATAGGCTAGGCCTAATATTTTGCACTGAAATTGTTAAAACGCTGTATAGGCTAGGCCTAATATTTTGTTGAACTTAAATAGGCAAGGCCTGATATTTTTTTGTGCCGTGTATTTTAAGTTGAATTTGATAAAAAACTGAGACCATACTTTTAGTTGGATAATAGCTGGTCCTTTGGACGGTTGACTAATTTGATAGTCCCAATAAAGACAAGATGTTGCAAGATGTTGTGTTTTATCTTGTATATGCCTTAAACCGTAGTAACTTTGGGCTTTCTTTTGGGTCACGTAGTGTCTTAATCTTTTGGTCGTTGAAAGGCAAGAATAAATGTTTCTTGGTAAATTAGATAGAAATTATATCTCAAGCTTAAATTTATTACGTCTGTCCCACATTGTCCCACATAAACTTGGTACTTGTCCCACATTTTGTCTGCCTGGAGGTGGTCACCCTACCCCAACAGCTAAACATGGACAGTAGAGGAGAGAAACCTGCTTTACCTCCTCTGTTAGAATTACATATGTGTTTATGTAAAAACGTTTTACATGAGATATTTATAAATACACAGTCGAGTCACATTATTATGACCACTTTCAACAGCAGCAGTGCATAGACCATGAAGGTATGTTTTCATGGCATTCTCTGGACCCACTCATCCATGTGGAAGACACTCTCAACCGATTTGGGTCTGAATCCATCCAGATCACGTACACCATACATGCTGATTGTCTTCTCTGGGGCGAACGGGATCTTCCAGCAGGACAATGCTACACGTCACACGGCTAGAAATGTTCCACACTGGTTGGAATATTTGACTAAAAGTTCCAGTAACTACCGCTGCATTGCAGTCAGCATGACTCCAGATACCTGTGACCACCTACCAGAACTTTATTGAGCGTCCCAGTCCGTCTAGCTGCGGTCCGAGCTGTGACTCGACTTTGTATAATGCTGCCTATAATCCTTCCTGTCACCACCACTGTGAACAATCCTGACTCAGTACGCTTCTTTATAACAGAGCTCATTTTTATAACAGAGCTTTCACACCAAAACCATCTGAACCACTCTGTTCACATTTGATCAGTTTAATTAAGCAGAGATTTGGGAAAAACAGTGGAATTCTCCTTTAAATACAGTCATTCATAAGAAAAATGAAGCCCAACTTATTAATAACCGTGACTGTGAAACTTTACAGGCTGTATGAACAACTTTAGCTGTATTTGTCCAAACCAGGCGAACTCTAGTGGTTGTATGCTAAGCTAAACTTAGTATTCTCAGTAACAGGAAATTAGATAATAAAGTCTATTATACTAACAATTTAGTAAAGCACTACCGTAAATACACTAATATAAGTAATATTAATCAATAATTGTTACTAAAATATATCAGAAACCTTTACTTCACTAAACAAGCTGGTTAACTATTAATGAACTGATTACAAACAACTAGCTACGTAATTCCATCATCATACATAAGACCATCGGCCGTACTGAGACAAACAGCACCCGCCTCACTCAGAAAGCCCTCTGCAGGGCAGGTGATCCTACCCACCCACTGCTCAGCTTCTTCAGCCTGCTGCCATCAGGGAGGAGACTGTGGAGTCTCCAGGCTAGGACCAGCAGACTGAGGGACAGCTTCGTCCACCAGGCTGTCAGAAAGCTCAACTCTCTCCCTGATCTGCCCCTCTCCTCCTCTTGCCCCCTGCACACGTGAACCTTGGATCCTGCCCCCCACCACCTTCATACACCAATCAGGAACTGGTTACACACACAACACTGTGAGCAGTCTATAAGCTCATCCTGTTTACACTACTGTTTATAACTGCACTAGCCACGCCCACAGACTTTAACCTGTCAGGTATCTACGTCACTGTATTCACTGTAGTTTCTACGTCAATATCAGGGACGTTTCATATGTTTATATTTATATTTGTATGATTAGTAATATTTATCATTTATATTTTATACTTAATATTATTTAATGTTAGTGTTTATTTCTGCACCACAGGTCTGAGAGAAACACTATTTCAATCCTCTGTATGTCCCGTACATACTGCAGTACTGACAAGCAAGGTGAGAGTTATATCCATTACTGCTCGTGACTGTGTTGAATGGATAAATCATTCAGCAACATTTAGTTATTTAGTCAGTTAATAAATTAGTTAACAGGCCAGCCGGCTGAATCAGGTCAGACCCCGTTGTAACTGTTACAAACATTTTTATGACTTACACACATATTTTGGTGTTGTGAAAAGTCAAATCACACAAACTAATAAGCTAGTTATCCAGTTAGTTAGCTGTCTATCAAACTCATGTTTCTGAAAATGCTTCTTGCTGTGGCCAAAAAAGCTAATTCATCATAATTAATACACTGTGTTGGATCAACATAATTAAAAATATAAATATTTATATACACAGCCAACTTAAAAATATATGTTCATATTGAGAGTTATTTAGTTCATGTTACATAAAAACACTACAAATTCTTTTAACCATTAAACCATTTGTTTAATCGTAATTCTATCAGCAACTGGCAGAACTAAAAAAAACTAATATAAAACTTGGCTTTATTTTTTATGTGGCACTATTGGAATAGTTAAACACATGAAAATAGTAGCTCCCTATTTTATTTTTATATCTAAGATCACTTTCATTGAAGAAACTACTGTTAAGGTCTCTTTTATTATTTACCAGCATAATATAAGTTTCTCCAGTAGAGGGCGCTCGGTGTCATATGCGCCAGTGGCTGACGTTCTGCCCGGCAGAGGAAGTCCAGTACGTGGTGGAGCAGTTAGCAGCTAACACACCGAGTAGCTCCTGTAAGCTGCTGTTTTCTGTGTTTCGCAGTGAAGAAACTAAATAAATATGTTGTATGGAGATGAGTTGACCCGTCATTTTCTGGAGTGTAACATTTACAGAAAGTGGAAACGTCTCTACTGGCTGCACTGATCATGTGACGCTGAGTAGAACAGCATGGAAACAGAAGGAGTTCTTCATGGTTCAGTTCAGAACTGCTGAATATCAGACAGAAGCAGGAAAATGTTTCTCTGTGTTGTTTATCAGCTTCTGTTGTTGCTGAACTGTGTTGAACAGAACACACTGTAAACTCTTTAAGACTGTTTTATTGTGTAGATTGTAGAGATTTACTGTCAGTCTGAGGTTTTTACTGTGAGTCATATGTGGATCTTCACTCTCCTGATCTCCACAGTTGATCTTCTCACAGCTCAGCAATCTGACTGTCCAGATCAGTGTAATATCCTCTTAATGTCCAGTGGGGGGCGCTCTCCTCTTGTTCAGTTTAAAGTGGATCAGTGTTTCTCTTGAGGGATTCTGCAGCTACTGCTGTCAGTCTGTCTCTCAGTGCAGGAGGTTTTGGTGGAGGAACCAAACTGCATGCAGTGAGTAAATAAATAAACATTTTATTAAATACTTTTCTCTCTTTTAGCAGGAAATCATCTTCTGTTCATTTATCCATCTTCATTTTCATTACTCAACAGAACCAATAAGATTTTATACACAGCAGCTCTTTAACTGTTTTCTGTTCTTGTAACTGTTTATTATTATTTAATATTCAAGATCAAATTAAAGTTAAACAGTAAAAACTGTAAATATTTAATAATAATATCACAGATTAATGAATAAATGAGTAATTTAAGAACAGATATACTGATGAGTGATCAGTTCAGATAAACTAGTTTAAACAGTAAAGAAACTAAAGTTCAGGTGTTTCAGAATTTCTACATTTATCTGCTGATTATAAACTACATCAGTATTTAATCACTGAGATGAAGAAGCTGTTAGTAAAGCTCAGAGAGAGCAGAGTCTTTACAGCAGGAGGAACATTTATTTTTTCTTAAATTGCTTCCTTTTCCTATTTCTTTCTTTTTAATTATTCCTCCTGTTTTTCTAATTTCCCCCAACTTTTTATCTTTTTTTCTCTGTTAATTTTCCCTTTATCTAAAAAAATAAGTCCTATATTTCTCTAATTATTTATTTAATTTCATATATATATATGTATATATGAAACAATGTTTATCTAATTTGCTGATTAAAGCTTTGAGAAAATGTTATTATTGTTCATCACAATTTAGATTTTCAGTTTTATACTTCATACCATAAATTCGTAACGTATTCATTCATAAATATTCTTATCTGTATCTGCCTAACAACCTTCAATTCAGACATTATTTTGGTTGTTATTATTTTGAATATTCAAGCTTTTTGGTTTAAAGCTGCTCTCTATCATTTCTGTTTACTGGATAAAGTGTAAAATGCTTTATGTTCGTTTCATTTAGTGGGAATATCAGAGCAATATGCTGAAAAAGATCATTTAAAATGGATTTAGTTTAAAATACAATTCATAAAAGTACAGGATTCTGAAGGGATTAAAAACTGATTAAAATTGTTGTTAAAAGCTATAAAACTGGAATCAGAGTTCACAGTGTTACTGGTTTATACTGTGAAATGCGTTCTTGTAATTTAGTAAGTTCATGAAAGTGATGTTTGTAGAAATAATACTGTGGAAACTTGGAGGTAGTAATGTAATGGGTAAGACTTGTTTAAAGAATACTCTTTTATTATTTGTGTTTGCAATAAAAGTGTATGGTGTCACTGTTGCTGTAAGGCAGAGGAAGTCCAGTACGTGGTGGAGCAGTTAGCAGCTAACACACCGAGTAGCTCCTGTAAGCTGCTGTTTTCTGTGTTTCGCAGTGAAGAAACTAAATAAATATGTTGTATGGAGATGAGTTGACCCGTCATTTTCTGGAGTGTAACATTTACAGAAAGTGGAAACGTCTCTACTGGCTGCACTGATCATGTGACGCTGAGTAGAACAGCATGGAAACAGAAGGAGTTCTTCATGGTTCAGTTCAGAACTGCTGAATATCAGACAGAAGCAGTAAAATGTTGCTTGGTAACAGACATAACATAGACATAGTGTTGCTTGGTAACAGACATAACAATTGATGATCAACCTCAATTGAGTAGTTTAATGTTTAATGACAGGATACCTGGTTAAGAATATATATTACAATCATTTAAAAAAACATATTGTAAATACAATTTAATAACAATAATGTAATAAGCTGTTACATGTAAAGAGGTAACAAAAACCCAATAATGGAATGGACACGTATTATCAGTAAAATTCTGTATAAGACTAATTAATTTATTACATTACTACATTTTTTCACTAATTATATTCAATATGTATACATTATAATATTCTATATTAGTGCTATATTAGTAAAAGTAATAGATTCACTGATCATGAATGTTGAGCTATAATACAAACATAAAATTTAATACACGTACAAAGGAAACTTCAGATTACTAGAGAACAGGACATCAGCAGAGTTTAAGATCACTCAGGAGTCTCTCTGTCTCATATCTGTGTGTAAGTGTGTGAGATGGTGTCTTCCATGATCTTGAAGATCCTCCACTCTTGTGGCTCCAGAGTTGATTTCTGTCCAGAGTGTTTATTAAAGTTGATCAACATTTCCACTGATTTGAGTTCTGATCTCATCTTGTTATCAGACCACCAGACTCTTTTCATCCTCTACATGATCTCATCACCAATGTGGGGTCATCCTCAAACATCAGGAGTCTGATGGACAGCACACTGGAGGTGCATTCACTGGTAAACAGGAAGTGATGTCAAGGGGAGGGCACTCTCTCTTAACCTCAGTGTATGTGAGACTCATACCAGGTCACGTGTTCAGATGCTGAAAAACAGAAAACAGGACAGAAAGATCAGACATGAAGAAACTTCTCACAGTCAGCACTCAGACTCCAATCACAAACACAATCAGGAGAAACACCATCACTAGATAAACAGTCCCACCTCATCAACACTAATAACACTAATAGTTCTGATTCTCATATAATCACTCATCAACACAGTTGTAGGAGACAATAACAACAATGTTGATATTCTGTTGTGTGTATTAATGTCTCTATGTGTGAGTGCGCCCCCTACAGGTCAAGCTGAGTATAAAGAAAAGGTTCAGGCTGAAACAGTCTTTTCACCACATGCACCTGCTGGTATCCGGGGAAAGTTCCTGAATGAATTTGTTCTGGAACTGCAAATTTCAGCTGTTTGTAAACATTTCTGTAATAAACTCTTTAACCAGTTTATCTAAACTTTCCTCCAGACATTCTTTTTATTAGTGGTAAGATGAACAAGGTGGATTAAACTAAGAGGAATTTAACCACCACACCAGTAAAACACTGACACAGTGAAGAAAGACAGTGTACCAGAGTATCTTTGTAGATCTGTGAAAGATAAAATAGTGAATCATGTCAGAGTGATCCAGTTATTTTACACATCTATAGTGAGCAGTATGTCCAGTATGTGCACAGAATCAGCTCATTTACACACATACACACACACACACACACACACACACACACACACACACACACACACACACACAAGAGAAACCTCATCAAAACACTTCACTAAACATCTCAAACAATGAAACTCCAAATACAGTCCCTCACACCAAACAGTCAAAATTTGAGGATGTGAGAGTCGCCCCCCACTGGAAACATCAGACCACAACCTCGTCTACAGGTTCCTACAGAACAAGCCCCGCGTTCCAACCCACCACTGCATCATCCTTCAGGAAATGATCTCTTGAAGCTAAAGAGGTTTTAGAGACTGCTTTGCTACGACTGACTGGATTGAGCTGCAGGAACCACATGAACAGACACTGAGAGGATCACACGCTGCACAACAAACTACTGGGAACTTCTACATGTACAATGTTGTTCCTGTGAAAACTGTGTGTTGCTTTACTGTCAACAAACATGAAGTAACGTACAATAGAGTAGCTCGTACAACACACTACACGGAGTAGCTCGTATAATAACCACAATCTTATTTAATCTAAAATAGGGGTCGAGGCTTTTATGAGGTCAAGTGATCTAAACAGCTCGTCATAATATGTACTCATACATCAAGACTAGCTTTTGTAAATAATAATAATGATAATATCTATTTACAAATCAAGACTAGCTTTAATTATTATTATTATTATTATTATTATTATTATTATTAATAATAATAATAATAATAATAATAATAATAATAATAATAATAATAATATCTATTCCAGGGGTATTTAATTAGAATCAGTAAGGTCTAGTCAGAGGAAATGGTCAAATTACAAATACCGTTCAGTATATTTCAACTATATTTACTGTTTTAAATACTGAACTGAATGAATTATTTATAGAACTTCAAATAAAAAGGTCTACATAAATAAAACAGAATGCTTTTGAAAAAAAGTTTCTTTTTAATAAAAAGTTCTGAAAATGTGTATTTGTAGAAAAAGTAAATAAAATATCAGGTCTTGCTGTGAACTCAGTTTCATATCTTGTCATGTTGGTTTGGAGCTGTCTGTGGGAAGAAGAAAGCGTTTTCACCCTCGACTTTTCTTTTTTCTCCCTTTATTCTCCGACTGCTGCTTCTCGCTCTGTGCCTCGCCTGTGTGCGCGCCGCACTCCCCAATCTGCACAGATCTAATTGGCTGAGGAGCGCCTTTGATGAACTTACAACGCACGCGATTGGTCTGTGAGCATGTTTACCGTAAAGACAAGAAAAGTTCCGCCGCTTAAAATAGAGTGTGCGCGTGTTCTCTCTCTCTCTCTCTCTCTCTCTCTCTCTCTCTCTCTCTCTCTCTCGTGCGCGTGTTCTCTCTCTCTCTCTCTCTCTCGCTCTCTCTCACTCTCTCTCCCCTTGTGCGCGTGTTCTCTCTTTCTCTCTCTCTCCCTCTTGTGCGCGTGTTCTCTCTTTCTCTCTCTCCCTCTTGTGCGCGTGTTCTCTCTCTCTCTCCCTCTTGTGCGCGTGTTCTCTCTCTCTCTCTCTCTCTCTCTCTCTCTCCCTCTTGTGCGCGTGTTCTCGCTCTCTCGTTTGTTTTTTTCCTTCTCATAGGATTTTATAGATGCCAATCATCACTGACGCGGCTTACGTGGTGTGACGGCCAATCAGATTCGGTCACAAGAGGTGGAGGTCGGTGCTTCAAAAGCAGCCTGGCAAAAGCCCGCGAGAGACACACACACACATATACACACGCACAGCCATCACCGTCACATCCTCCCCCTGCCTGGTTCCCACTGTTACAACGTCAACCTGTCCAGCCATTATTATTACATTTGAATGATGTGTAACAAAACCTGTACGCTGGTTAAAACTTCAGAAACAATATTGTTTTAAACTTTTTCAAACTTCTAGTTCATCACACTTTTAACAAGTATGTTCAGTTGCAGGTTGGTGTCACAGAGCTGCTCAACAGACCCAGAAGATCCTTTGTTCCCAGAACCATTAGGCTCTTAAACTTTGTCCAGTGTAGGAGGGGAATGGCTATATATACATATATATTATGTGTGTGTATATATGTAGGGTAAGGGTTGAGCTTTAACATGTTGTAGATCTCCATCCACTGAGTGAATATATGTAGAGAATATACACATAGAACTCACTGTAGTTTCTCCAGTTTATAGTGTGGATCCTCCAGTAGATCAGAGAGCAGCTTCTTTCCTGACTCTCCTGGTTTATTCCAGTCCAGATTCAGCTCTCTCAGGTGTGAGGGGTTTGATTTCAGAGCTGAAACAAGTGCAGCACAGCCTCCCTCTGTAATACTGCAGCAAGACAGACTGTAGAGAGAAAAAATAAAACTTACACCTTTATTAACATTCATAAACATCATCGCACACAAACACTCAACAATAACAAAACAGTGTGTGTGTGAGAGTGTATACGTGGGTGTTTGTGTGAGAGTGGGTGTGTATGTGTGTGTGTGTGTGTATGTGTGTGTGAGTGTGAGAGTGGGTGTGTATATGTGTATGTGTTTTATTTGTATGTGTGAGAGTGGGTGTGCATATGTATATGTGCGTGTGTGTGTGTGTGTGAGTGTGAGAGTGGGTGTGTATATGTGTGTGTGTTTTATTTGTATGTGTGAGAGTGGGTGTGCATGTGTATGTGTATGTGTGTCTGTATGTGTGTGAGTGTGAGAGTGGGTCTGTATATGTGTGTGTGTGTGTGAGAGAGTGTGTGCGTGTCTGTGTGTGTGTGTGTATGTGTGTGTGTGAGTGTGAGATTGGGTGTGTATATGTGTGTGTGTGAGAGTGTGTGTGTGTGTGCGAGAGTAGTTGTGTTTGTGTGTATGTGTGTGAGTGTGTATATGTGTGTGTGAGTGTGTATATGTATGTGTGTGAGTGTGAGAGTGGGTGCGTATGTGAGTGTGTGTGTGTGTGAATATTTACCAACACAATAACACCTCAAAGTGACAACATACACACTTGGACTAGAACAATCAGTATGAAAGGGTAACCTCACTATATTTTTAAAGTTCAGCTTTATTATCTTAACCATTTGTAACATTAGCAGCTTTACAGTAAATGTGTAGTTTTAAGTGAACAGCACTCAGAACCTCAGCGTATGGTACTCGGTACAGAAGAAGGAAAGGGGGATATATCTCTGTCATGGAGGGAGTCGCAGTTTGACCACCAGAGCTTTGCACTTAAAGGAGAATTCCACCAATTTTAACATTTCTCCACAAACAAAGTCATTCAGAGTGGTCTGATGAAATCTTTCATTGTAGAGACTCAGACTTCTTTACAGTGGTGGTGAAAGGAACCAGGGATTGTCATGTAGACAACACAAACATAGCCATAGATACACACTAATATATGTAGAGGACAGAGAACCTATAGGAGGTTTTATTTTGAAAGGTTTCATGTCATGGTCGTCCAGAGGCGTCTTAGCATATCGGTGGTCTTCGTGGGCGGGTCTTAAGAGAGAGCGCTGTGCTAGAGAGAGAGAATGAAAGAAGTGAATGCTTCTCCCATTAGTCTCACATTTTTTGGTTGAAATTCTTCAATAAGGACCTAAAAGTTGAGCTGATAGTGTTTTTGCTATTTGTGGACTTATTTTCAGTCACAGGGAGTAACAGAAGTAGCTTGTGAGCTGGAGAAGATATTGTTTTGGAAGTCTGTGTTTCTCTATTGGAGATTATGGTGAATCATGAACAGCTGTGTGAGAGTTCAGCGTGTTCAGACAGTATTGTGAGTTTTCAGTTCTCATTGTGGTAAGAAGAGGAGAAAGGGTTTATCCTCCTGTTTCTTATAAAACAGAGACTGTAACAGACTGTAGGAGTGCAGTTTTAAGAGTTATAAAACTGTAAGCAGTGCTGGTGTGATCTAATATTGACCCAAATGCAATAGTTCTGATCAGAAAACGCTACTTTTTCACTGCAAAGTCAGCGAGTTTTTGTGTGTTTTTTGAGGGAAATGTGGTTTCTGGAGGTCTGTGTTTTTTGGGGGGTTCGTTTGGACTGCTGGATCTTCAGTGGACTCTGTAGAGTTCGTGTTTCATTCTGTGGTAAAGCTTAGTTTACAAATGTATTAGGACATTTTATTAAAAGTAAAATAAAGGATAAGGGCTGTATTTTCATTGTTAAAACAATTGGTTTAAACAAATACTCTCTATATACTCTCTATATACTCTCTTTATACTCTCTTTATACTCTCTATGATATTAATATTTCCAGCTTGTCAGAAACAAATTAACGTTAAAAGATAAAACATTTTTTACTGTAATCTTTAGAGGTGCTGGTTCTCAATTTAATTTTCTGCTGTGTTTTAGCTATTTTTAGTAATTTATGTGTAATATAATTAACTCCTCCCTACAACAGTCACCGTTACTGTACAACCCAAATCAGAACAGGTTGGGACAGAATGGAGAATGAATACAAATCACAGTGTTTCTGTTCTTCGCTCCTCAGAGACTCAGTCTTCCGTAGATACTGATTTTGTTCACATCATTATTTAGTTTTACCCCATTACTAACCCTAAACTGCCCCCTTCCCACCTTGTTTTTGGAAGGTGTTCCAGGCCTTTATATTTATATATATAAATATATATATATAAATATATATTTATATAATTTATATAAATATACTGTACATAAATATACTCTACTGTACATAAATATACTCTACATAAATATATACTACTGTACATAAATATACTCTACCATACATAAATATATTCTACCATACATAAATATACTCTACTGTACATAAATATATTCTACTGTATATAAATATATTCTACCATCAATAAATATAATCTAACAAACAAATATATTCTACCGTACATAATATATATTCTACCGTACATAAACATACTCTACCGTACATAAATATACTCTACTGTATATATAGTCGACTGTATATAAATATACTCTACATAATATATATTCTACCGTACATAAACATACTCTACCGTACATAAATATACTCTACTGTATATAAATATAGTCTACTGTATATAAATATACTCTACTGTACATAAATATACTCTACATAAATATATTCTACTGTACATAAATATAATCTACCAAACATAAATATATTCTACCGTACATAAATATACTCTACCGTACATAAATATATTCTACCATACATAAATATACTCTACTGTACATGAATATAGTCTACCGTACATAAATATACTCTACTGTACATAAATATATTCCACCATACATAAATATACTCTACTGTACATAAATATAGTCTACCGTACATAAATATAATCTACCATACATAAATATACTCTACTGTACATAAATATACTCTACCAAACATGAATATATTCTACTGTACATGAATATACTCTACCAAACGTGAATATATTCTACTGTACATAAATATACTCTACCAAACATAAATATACTCTACTGTACATAAATATACTCTACCAAACATGAATATATTCTACTGTACATAAATATACTCTACCAAACATAAATATACTCTACTGTACATAAATGTACTCTACCAAACATAAATATCTTCAACTGTACATAAATATACTCTACCAAACATAAATATACTCTACTGTACATAAATATACTCTTCTGTACATAAATATACTCTACCAAACATAAATATATTCTGCCGTACATAAATATACTCTACCAAACATAAATATACTCTACTGTACATAAATATACTCTACCAAACATGAATATATTCTACTGTACATAAATATACTCTACCAAACATAAATATACTCTACTGTACATAAATATACTCTACTGTACATAAATATATTCTACTGTACATAAATATATTCTACTGTACATGAATATATTCTACTGTACATAAATATAAATATAATATTCACATGTAGAGATCTATGTAAAACTGCTGGTGGTATATTTTTATAGACTAAATTACACGAAGTGGAAATCAGTTTCTTATTCACCAGCTTCTTGTTGGAGTTTTCCTGTTCCTGTCACAGGGGATGTTAGATCTTCTCCGTTAGCTCTGCCTCGTTCTAACTCCCCTGTCTACTGAGCAGACCACACCCCCTCGCCCACCTGCTAATCAAGGACAATATAAAGGACATTGACGAACACATGGCCTTGCGAGGTCTTAACTCAATGCAGACGCTGCTGAGATTGTTTCGGTTCGCACTCAAGCTCTATGTTTTGTTTATCTTTGCCAGCTGCTAATTGCGCTTACTGCTCTGTGTAGCATATTCTGTTCTTGCCTTTTGATTTAATTAAAGATCTGCTCTTGTATCCATATCTATTCGTGATAGTTCCACCTTAAATACTCATTTCTAGTATTAGACAGCTTGAAGTGAGTGTCTGGTTCTAGAAATGAGTACTCAGTTATCCCAGTAATAAACAGTCAATCTAGGATCAGCCAATCAGATGTGATTATTAAACAGAAACACAATTTTAATCATTTTATCAATCCAGCTAATCTCATCAGCATTAAACTATCACAGTCACTCTTCTACCCCCATCCTGACTCACTGACTTCAAAAAGCTCACTAGATTCAAAATCACTAACAGATCCTCTAAGCTTCAGTCAAAGAGAAGGCCATAATTCTTTTAAACATCAGAAACCACCTTCTTCTGCTGATAACTTTAATTACACAGTCTGATCCAGATATATTAGTACTGACCAAATCCTGGTTTAAACATTCTATACATAATCAAGAAGCAGCTCTAACAAATTACAACCTCTACAGAGCAGACAGGAATGTAAGGGGTGTGGCTATTTATGTAAAGGCCAGTATTCAGGTAAAAGTACTAAATACACTATACAAAGAAAAATGTTTTGAATTATTAGCTTTACAATCTGCAGAGACGCAATAATAGCTTTGTGATTATTGGAGTTCACAGACCTCCTTCAGCACCTCTCACGCTGTAGATGAGTTAGCTGGACTTTTATCCACATACATTGACTCTGAAATGCTGGTTCTAGGTGATTTTAATCTAAACTGGATAACTAATGTATCTAATCACTTGAAGGACGTGTGTGTTAACCTCTCTCTCAATTAACTACTTACAGAACCAACAAGACCAAACCTGCATGACCCATTAAGTCAACCCTAATAGATCTAATCTTCTCCAACAGAGCTGATCAAATTACTGCTATAGGTGGGTTTGACCCGGTATTAGTGACCACTGTCCTATCAGATACATTAGGAACAGCAGTATGAAGAAGACAGACTCTCGTTAGAAGATATTTTAAACATTTTAATAATCAAGCTTTATTAATGATCTGGTGCTCAGCAACATTCATTATAACTTTAAAATCCCAGATGTTCACTTAGCACCAGAACATTACAGTACATCATTTCTGACCACGTATGTTACACTCTTATTTATTCATCTATGATTGTTGTTCTTACCAGATGTTTATTTGGACTTTAATTTCTATTTTAATACATATTTTATTTATTTATTTTCTATGTTTGTCTTATTCTCTTTTCTGTCTCTTATTTAAATTTTATTTGTTTTCTTTTATGATTTTTCTTAATTTTATTGTCACTTTGTTTATATTGTTTCTTTTACATTTTCAAGTTCTCATATTAAAATTAATTTTAATTTCTTTTCAGTCTCTTTTATTATGAAGTGTAATGCTGGGCTACAATGAGGGTCTCTCTTAATGTACCCCCGAGTGAGAATAAAGGTTGGTTGATAAACGGTGCAGCAGTTCGATTCTGGAACTTCAGGTCACTGAGTCTCTCAGACACTGTTTAAGGTGGAACTCCTTATCAGAGATTAACAGCATTAAAATAATAATAATGTTATTAAGTGCTGAAGTTTACTGTTCATATTAAACTGTGTACAAATCTGCTCAACATCATTAAGTGTAATTAATCTATTTTCTAAACATCTCCACTATTATTATTATTATTATTATTATTATTATTATTATTATTAATGTATCATTGTAATATTATTAACTTAACTGCTACAGTCATAGTTTCTGTAACACAAAACAGGCAGTGCAGCAGTAACTCCTTTAGACTGTCTGTCTATAATATAAAGATAGAAATGGTTCTTTCTGATAAGAGAATTAGACCAGACTGTGTACGCCAGCCTCTCACAAACCCTTAACACTCTGACTCAGTTCTGACTCACTTCCACAGTTTAGATATATTTTACATACATACTCACTGAGTTTAGTCTCAGAGTCACATTGTAAACTGGTGGGTTTCAAAGCCTGATTTGTAAAGACCCCTGAGTAAACAGCACAGAGCTTTAGTTACTTGTTTTTAGGTCTCACACTGGTGAAGCCCAGAGTCCTCACCACTGCTTCCAGATTGACTAAGAAAATAAATATAATAATAATTATTAGTATTTATAAGTTTTAGACTGTATATCATTTAATGTTAATGTGATATAATGTGTTTGTGTATATATATTATATATACACAATATATATATATATTAATGTTTTAGACTATATATCATTTAAAGCTATACAATTAAAAAGGTACCATAATGTGTTTGTGTATATATATTATATATACACAATATATATATATTAATGTTTTAGACTATATATCATTTAAAGCTATACAATTAAAAAGGTATCATAATGTGTTTGTGTATATGATTTTAAATGAATGATAATGAATATACAATTAACAACACAACATTCTTATTCTGAGAAAAATCTGATCTGGGTCTTGTCTCTGTCTTGAACCCTCCTGATCTAGTCTTGATTTGGACTTGACTGATAAAATGTGTGCTGGTCTTGGTTTTGACTTGAATTCAGATCTAGTGATCGTGACTACAACACTAGTGTGAGCAGTCCATGTTTCACTAACACTGTTTGTGTATCTGGAGTAGAATTACAGTCTGTAGAGTTCTGGTGAAATAATTCTGTTATTTATTAACTCTGTTAATATATATGCGACCCCCACCCCCTCCACCCACCCACACACATTCACACAGTGTTCTGTTGGTGTCACTTCACTGTGTGTTACTATAGAGACAGTAATTCAGTAACTCACTGTAGTTTCTCCAGTTTACAGTGTGGATCCTCCAGTAGATCAGAGAGCAGCTTCACTCCTGACTCTCCTGGTTTATTACAGCTCAGATCCAGATCTCTCAGGTGTGAGGGGTTTGATTTCAGAGCTGAAAGTAAAGCAGCACAGCCTCCCTCTGTAATACTGCAGTCATACAGTCTGTAGAGAGAAGAAGAAAAACTCACTTATTAACATTCATAAACATCATCTCACACACACACAGATAAACATTCTGCTTCATGAAACACCTTAAACACATAAATACTATATTACTACCAGATCAGGTGGAGGGAGTAGAGAGAGAGAGAGAGAGAGAGAGAGAGGGAGAGAGAGAGAGAGAGAGAAGAGACACAGAGAGAGAGATAGAGAGAGAGAGAAAGACGGAGAGAGACAGACAGACAGAGAAAGAGATAAAGAGACAGAGAGAGAGAAAGAGAGAGAGAGACTTTTAACCAGACTTTATTTTCACCAGGTCATGGTTTAGTTCATGAAAGTCACTTTACTCCTCCGTTCAGTTCAGTTATTAAAACAGATTTAGAGATAAATAAATAAACAGATAAATGAGTGAACATTTAAAATCATCATATAAAACAGGGTGCAAAGCAGAGCTGGTCTTCTAAGACTGAACACACAGCCTCCCCGCAGCACCACACAAACATAAAGGTCTCCAAATCACTCATACATTGATAATAATTAAAATCTATTAAAACTCTTGACCTGACCAGTCTAGAGAGGGTTCTGGTGACGTCAGTGTCAGCCGCTCGTCCCACTTGGTTTTTACAAGTGTAGCAAGGTTCACTGATATGAAGGGAAGTATTTGTTCAGTGAGTACCCAAAATTCAGTACTTATACACACCCACAAAATGACGAAAACATTGACTACGCCACCCCTATATTATGGGGAAGGGGACCCCTCCACTCCATTTAAAGAATGTAAGAGCCAGCCAATAACACACATGCACCAATCAGTATATTACTTAAAATATCAGATTTCAAACAATTATTCTATTTAAAATGGATTTTTAAAAAATCACAGAAATAGTCAGGTGGGGCTATAGGCTATTATCCAAGGACCAAAATAAAATCACAACAGGTGGCTCATATGTAATTAGCTAGACACGATATAATTGTCAGCTACACAATGGCAAACATTCAAATAAAACCAGTGGAAGGAAAAACAGTGGCACGCAAGCACCGGCTGCAGTGAAGAGAAAAAAAGAGAAAATAATCACAATCACATACAATAGAATTCAGAAGTGTAACCAAAATAATGTACTAATAGCTTGCCTTCAGCATATGGTCTATCCCTATACATAAGGGGCTTAATGTGACTGATCTTACATCATGATACACAATATCACTATTCATCTCCTATATTTCATACAATCACATCATCATTACCACCACCATTGATAACAATAAATAATAATAATAATAATAATAATAATAATAATAAGCACACCATATGCCTGTGTAGACATATCCCACACAAACACCCAAATACCACTACACCCAGTGACAGCCCAACATTAAATGACCCACCCTGGTAAAAGGCACGGCTGTCTTCAGCACGATTGCAGTATAATTGCTCCGTAGCTGCAAACCAAACAATTTATTGGTAAGCGCGAACTAGAGTGCACACGAGACACGGTACAAATTGTGCAATAAGCACAGAGTAAATCACCGCCAACGCCAATATCCAATAGCCTACATGGAAACAACCCAATAAGTTTATCAATGGTTAAAAACACGTCTTGTTGAACAAGCCATGCTTCACAACAGCTGCTAACCAGCGTAAACAGTAGTAACCCAGCAACCTACACGCGCTTCTCCGGCTCTCACCTGGTTGGCTACTCCCGCCGGTGCACAGGCACTAAAACAATCGGTGGCAGTATTAAAATAAGCTCTGCCAACTCAATACATTTGCTGCCAGCTTACTACTAATAATTATCAGCCAGTGCATAAACCTACCGGACCCAGTTCTTCCAGCAGCAACAGCAAACAAACATTCCCGCCGTCCTTTTGCTTGGCCAAAGTGGAAGCGACCTCACCTAGGTGCGCTCCCCTTTTATGCTCCCCCGGAAAGCGCCACCCGCCCCACCTGGCTCCACTCCCCTTACAACCACGTGCTCCGTGCAAATGAGATCTTTCACTAACAATGGACTAATCTTAATATATAAACATCCATATTGATATTATACCACATTAGGCAATCAGCCATACCACACAAGTAATGTACACCGCCAGCTTAGCCTGACCGAGAACAAAGTTCAGCAACTGACACTTGAACCTCTCTCTCTGGACGAATCTAAAACCAAGAATAAAAGTGTAGAAAAGTGTAAAAATCAGATGTAAAAACTGAGCTCAGCAGGGTAAACAGGGGACGTAGCCTAAAACAATGCATAAAAGCGTGGAACACCGTTTCCCTCTCAAAACAAAAGGAACATTCCTGACTGATCTCTGGATTTAAAATGGAGATAAAAGAATTTACAGAAACAACACCATGTGAAATCCTCCACTGCAGGTCTGCCACTCTTTTGGTTAACGGTGGTTTATAGAACGCTCTCCATTTAGGCTTCACATCAGGACTGCACTGATGTGTCTTCCTCAGAAGACAGTGCTGACCTCCAGCACTGCAGGAACTGGGGCATGACACAGCAGGACCTCAAACCCAATCGCACCTCCAGGTTATCCATGCCATCCAACCCAGCTCCTGGAACCTCCACCAGCTGACGAAGTGTCTGGATACTGGAGGAGATCAGAACCCTGGCCAGTGCAGCAGAGGTTTTTCTAGTGATGTCCAGTCGAGCTCCATAGACCAGGGGTCCCTCCAGAAGCCAGTACAGGGAGGTGTTGCCAGTCCTGGACATGCTAAAAAGAAACAAAACTCTAAAAAGTCCACGATAAAACATAGGCATGCCGGCAACGTCCAGTGCCTTATTGTCTATTAAAAACAAGGCCCTGTCCAGTCCCAGTCCTCCAAAAGTGCGTAAGATACTGCAGGCCACCGCTCTCCACACCAAGTCCTTTGGGCCACTAAGGAGTCTCTGAACAAATTGAAGGCGAAAGGCAGCAGTTCTGCTGGCCAAATGAACCAGCCCTCGTCCTCCTTGGGGAGATAGAGGACAGCCTGTGGTAGTCAGTGCAATTTGTCCCAAAAGAAGTCAATTAGTAATGCCTGGACTTTTAAAAGGAGGCCAGGTGGGGGATCTACAAGCCAACTTGTGCCATAAAAGAGAAGCAGCTAGATTATTGACAATGAGTACCCGCCCCCGGTACGACAGCTGAGAGACCAGCCAGGTCCACTTGCTAAGGTGCCCCTTTACTCTTTCAATCCCACCGTCCCAGTTATTCTGTTCCTACTCACTGTCCCCCAAATACACTCCAAGATGCTTAAAACCACCTGTCCTCCAAGACAGCCCAGGCAGTGTAGGTCCCCCATCACACCATTCCCCACTAAAACAGCCTCATTTTTGGTCCAGTTCACCTTAGCTGAAGATGAAAGCCTAAAGTCATTAAGAACACTCACTAAAATGTCTACATCACACTGTGAGGTAATTAAAAGCACCAGATCATCGGCATAGGCTGAGACACAAACAGGCGTGCTGCAGTGCGGTATGATAAAGCCGGAGAGCTTCTTCCTCAGCTGGCACAGTAGTGGTTCTATAGACAGTGCATATAGCAGACCTGAAAGAGCACAGCCTTGCCGGATACCTCTGGTGACATTAAAAGTAGCGCATAAACCACCGTTAACCTTCAGTACACTTTCAACATCACTATACAAAACCTTCATCATAGCAATAAAACCTGGGCTGAACCCAAAGTTCTCAAGAACTTTCCATAGATAGTCATGCTCAACCCGGTCAAATGCCTTTTCCTGATCCAAGAAAATAAGACCAGTCTTTAAACCCAATAGCTTGGAGACGGCCAACACATCCCGAATTAGGCAGATATTATCAAAAATTGACCTGCCAGGCACAGTACGTCTGGTCGAGGTGTATCACCTCCTCCATCACCTTCCCCACTCGTGAGGTCAATGCTTTCGAGAGTAGCTTACTCTCCTGGAGCACATCTTATCCCCACACAGACCAAAATGCTTTATAAAACTCAGGCGGGAGACCATCGATGTCCGGTGCCCGGTCGTTCTCCATGCCTCTAAGGGCCTCATGCAGCTCACCCACAGTGAGTTCAGCTTCTAGCGTGGCAGCAGACCGCTCACTGAGTTTGGCCTCCAAGTGGAGGAAGTTCTCCTCCACACCCTGTGCACTGTCCTGCTCGCTCTCAAACAGCTTCGAGAAGAAGCTTACTGTCTGCTGGTGTATTTCAGAAGGCTCAGAAACGAGATCCTCTGATTCTGTCCACACAGCATGTATAAACCTTTTCTGTCCATTCTTACGCTCAAGACCAAAGAAGAACTTTGACGGAGCGTCCATTTCCATCACATTCCGAAAACGGGAACGAACCAGCGCCCCCTGTGCTGTAAGGCCTAGCAGATCAGCTAAAGCAGACTTTTTTCTTTTCAGAGCTTTAATATGCTCTGGATCTTCTGTGGTCTCTTGTAAATCCTGTAGCTCCACGATTTCTATCTCCAGCTCTTTTAGAGATCTGGTAATGTCTCTAGTAACTTTGAGAGTGTACTGTTGACAAAACACTTTAATTTGTATTTTTGCTACGTCCCACCACTGCTGTATTGAGTTAAAAACATCCCAGAAGATAAAAGACTCTTTAAAATTAACATCATCTAAAAGGCTGTATTAAAATGCCAGTAGGCGCTCTGAGGCTTCACATTTCTCTTTCTGACTGTACACTGTACCATAAAATGATCTGAAAACGCCACAGGAAACATAAAACAGTGTGTAAAAGCAGAAAGATGGTGTTTAAAACCATAAAAACGATCAAGCCTGGCCAGAGAGAGTGTGTTATCTTTACTGTGAGCCCATGTGTATTGTCTCTTCACCCCATGTAGAGCCCTCCAGATGTCATGCAGAGCCTCTACAAACTCACACAGCCGCCTGCGGGAGGCAGCGTGTGGTTCTAGATGGTTTCTGTCCAAGTTATCTGCTGTACAATTAAAATCTCCGCCCAGATTTAAAAACTCAGTAAAATCATAGGCAGCGATTACAGCACTCAACTCATCTAACAACACCATCCTCTCCACTCCCACAGTCGGAGCGTAGACACAAATAAAAACAAAGATCTCCTTCTCATAAACAGCCTGTACTTTTAAAAGCCTCCCAGGTAAAACCTCACCCACTGAATAAGAACAGGAATAAAATTCTTAGAGAATAAAACACCAACACCACCACTGACAGTACTGTTATGACTTAGAATAGCTAGCCCCTCCCACTCTTTAGCCCAGTCAGAAGCATTACTGCTGTCGCTGTGCGTCTCCTGCAGTAGAACACATCAGCACGCTTCTGCTTCACTAGCTCATAAAACATGATCCTCCTAAAACAATCCCGGGCTCCGTTCATGTTTAGCTTCGCAATTTTAATATCACCCATTAAAAAAAATAAAATAATAGAATTAAAAATAGAATTAAAAATAGAATTAAAAATAGAATTAAAAATAGAATTAAAAATAGAATTAAAAATAGAATTAAAAATGGCCACAGAGCAGCGAGGACAAGGGCCATTCTGAAGCAGGGCCTAGACATCATCATCACTGACTCGGTGTAGTTCAGTCAGTTTCTTCTTCAGTCTAAAAACCTCCAGTTGTGTAAAAACACCCTCTCTTCTAAAATGATTGACGTCATGAATAAACTGCAGGCTGTCAGTAAAGAGCTCCTCCACCTGCACACCCTTCTGACCTTTAGTGACCCTGAGGAAGCTCTTTATCTGCTCTGCACTGTAAACCACTGAGTCTTCTCCTCCTGAGAACACATAGACCAGCCAGAGTCAGACATGGACCCATCACTGTCAGTGTCAGCAGATACAGCACTGGCCTCCTTCCTGCCCTGCTTATTGCCCCTCCCCCGCTCGCACTTCCTCTTGGCGGGGAGTTTAAAAACAGGTTTGTCTGCCGTGTCAACATTAACGACCCCCTGTACCACAGTTCCAGCAGAGGTGGGTTTATCACCAACACTCACCTCTGTTGTAGTAATGCCCACCTCTGTTGTAGTAATGCCCACCTCTGTTGTAGTAATGCCCACCTCAGCACTGCTCGGTTCACCTGTTCACTACCCGGACACGCTCGGCTCACCCCGCTCAGGCTCCGCGCCATCTGCCAGGTCCTCCGCAGCCGAGCCCGCAGCAGGCGCAGGGGGAACGTCCACCGCAGGCTCAGCCGCAGCGGGCCCCCGCCTCCCCCGCTCGTCACCCACTGCTCCGTCAGCGTTCACGTTCATCCTCAGTGGAGACGCTCGTACGAGGTGTCCGGTGTTCTTACAGTCCAACGCCTCATTTCTGTGTCAGAGTAAACCGAGTAGTCATAGCCGTCCACCTTAAACGACAGGGTCACGTCCACCTCCTCACAGTCCTTCAACACCATGAACACCTCCCTCCTGAACGACAGGAGGTGTCTGATCAGCGGAGACTTACACCCGAGCTGGATCTTCCTGATGGGGGAGACCAGTTTTCCGTACCGGGAGAGCTCACGAGCCAGGAGCTCGTCCTTAATGAAGGGGGGACATTGGACAGGATAATCTTTTTGGATGGTGTGATGAGGGGCAGAACCGGGTACAGCTGGTCGTCAATAACGACACCGGACTGAACCAGAACGTTAGCTTTCTCCACACTCTTTACAAACAGCACCACCACTCTCTTCATGCGGGAGGCTGAAACAATGCTGGAGTGTCCGACTACACTCCCCGCCGCGAGGCAGCACTCCTCTACACTCGCCGGACACTCCACCTTCACCCCGTGTCTGCGCGTCAGGCTCTCCCACAGGGTGTTCGGTCTCGGGTTCGGGGACCCCCAACACACACTTACACACACACTCTCTCTCACACACTAACACATACTAATACACCCCAACACACACTTACTCACACACACTCTCTCTCACACACTAACACACACAAACACACAAACACACACTAACACACACAAACACACACAAACACACACTAACACACACTAACACACAATAACACACTAACACACACTAACACACACTAATACATACTAACACACACTAATACAGACTAATACACACAAACACACAAAAACACACACACTAATACACACTAACACACACTAATACATACTAACTCACACTAATACAGACTAATACACACAAACACATAAAAAAACACACACTAATACATACTAACTCACACTAATACAGACTAATACACACAAACACACACTAATACAAACAAACAAACCAATAGATACTAACTCACACTAATACAGACTAATACACACAAACACACACAAACACACAAAAACACACACACTAATACAGTGAGGGAGAGAGAGAGAACGAGAGAGAGAGAATGAGAGAGAGAGTGAGAGAGAGAGAGAATGAGAGAGAGAGAATGAGAGAGAGAGTGAGAGAGAGAGAGTGAGAGAGAGAGAGAGTGAGAGAGAGAGAATGAGAGAGAGAGAGAGTGAGAGAGAGAGAGAGTGAGAGAGAATGAGAGAGAGAGAGAGAGAAAATGAGAGTGAGAGAGAGAGAGAGAATGAGAGAGAGAGAGAGAATGAGAGAGAGAGAGAGTGAGAGAGAGAGAATGAGAGAGAGAGAGAGTGAGAGAAAGAATGAGAGAGAGAGAGGAGAGAGAGAGGAGAGAGAGAGTGAGAGAGAGAGAGGAGAGAGAGAGGAGAGTGAGAGAGAGAGAGAGGAGAGAGAGAGGAGAGTGAGAGAGAGAGAGAGGAGAGAGAGAGAATGAGAGAGAGAGGAGAGAGAGAGGAGAGTGAGAGAGAGAGAGAGGAGAGAGAGAGGAGAGAGAGAATAAGAGAGAGAGAGCTCTTGAAACTTTTGTAAATAAAAGAGTTTTAAAATGAGATGAACCAGAGTAAGCAAGTTTTTAAAAATCTTAACCTTCAAGAAAAGAGAACAGAAACTAATTTTTGAAGAAAACAAGGTTAGTAACAGAAGGAAGCCAGAAAAGAGCTAGCTATTATGTTTTCAGCTCTATACTGTTTCAGTGTGACCAACAATATATCTGTATTAACTTATCACTATAAGTTCACAGCGAGCTAAGCAGAAAAACACACACAGAGCCGATCGCTACTCTTCATCAAGGACTGTTTAATCAGCAATCAGGGAGTAATGACTCTTAGGGAAAACAGCGCCCCTGGCAGTCCATTAATAGGAACTGACTGCAAATACATCACATTTACCCCCCTCTTATTAAATGTCCAACTTTCTTTTTCTTTTCACATATTTGGATTTTTTTTTATACTAAGGCTAGGGGTAGACTGCCCCAAAACCTTGAGTGGGGTCAAGGATTATTCTGCCTTGTGTTGGGACCCAACTCACTAGCTAAACTTTATACAAAAATGTCCAGGTGTTCCCCCATATACATTTGTCCTACAAGTTAAGTCTATCAGGTGGTTTACGAACTCGAAATGGGCACCTTCTGATGACCTGTGCCAGTGAAGCTTGCGGTCTTGCAGGTTCAGCTTCCAGATGTTCTGAAGTATTTACAACAGACCTGCTTGCCACAGATTCGGGTTCAGGTTGTTCAACAGCTCCTGTAGCTTGTTGTGCACAGTCCATGTCAGAAGGTGACGGTTGTTCACTGAGTTGTGGTTGTTCTGGTTGTTTGGTAATTTCTGACTGACAAGCCAACATCTGCTCAGTGTGCCGTTTCCAGAGCTGAGAAGATCCAACTTCCACCGTATAAGATACTGGGCCAGCCTTGGATAACACATTACCAGATGTCCACTTCTTCTCCCCACGCCGATAATCACGGACCAGTACTGGATCACCAACTTCGAATTTGCGCTCTTTAGAATGCGTAGCCCTGTAGTTGCACTGAGCTTCCTGCGCATGACTGACTACAGTTGCCAAGCTTGGTTTCAGAAGATCCAGACGTGTGCGGAGTCTTCGGTGTACAAATAGCATGGCAGGTGTTTCTTTTGTGGTAGCATGTTGCGAATTTCTGTACTGCAGAAGGAAAGCATCCAGCCTTTCTTGAAGAGATGAAGATCCTCGGGATGACTTCAGGGAATGCTTGAATGTCTGCACAAAACGTTCCGCGAGGCCGTTTGTGGCAGGATGAAATGGAGCGGAGCGCATGTGTTTCACTCCATTGGATTTGAGGAACCTGGAGAACTCATCCGAAACAAATTGTGGACCATTGTCGCTCACCAGAACTTCAGGTAAACCATAACGACTGAACATGCTCCTCAGTACTTGGATGGTTTTGGATGCAGTTGTCGAATCCATCAGACAAACCTCCGGCCATTTTGAATGCGCATCCACTACCACAAAGAACATGCGTCCTTCGAAAGGCCCTGTGAAGTCTAAATGAATCCGCTGCCAAGGTGCTCCCAGCCATGGCCAAGGATGTAGCGGTGACAAGCTTGGAGACCTTTGATTGTGTTGGCATGATGTACAGGTTTTAGATTTTTCTTCAATTTGTGCATCGATGCCCGGCCACCAAACATAGCTTCGTGGGCTACGGCCTTGTCTGGAGATTTGTGAAGTCCTGCTGCATCAATAGTGTGTCCCAGGTACTCCAATGAGCTCTTGAAAAACTCACACTTTTCCTGCTGTACACGGAGGCCAAATTCCTCAAGACGACTCAAAACTGCCCCAAGTTCTTCAGATGCTGAACATCGTCAGTGCCTGTGACCAAGATGTCATCTAAGAAACAATGCACATTAGGAAGTCCTTGCAGCACTTGATCCATCACTCTCTGGAAAATTGAAGGTGAGGAGGTAATCCCGAAGGGTAGTCTATTATAAACAAACAGACCTTTATGAGTTGTGATCGCCAGGTATTGACGGAGACTTCTCACTGACTGGTCTCTGGAGATAAGCGTGTGAAAGATCCAGCTTGCTAAAGCGCTGTCCACCAGCAAGTGATGCAAACAAATCCTCTGCTGGGTTCACTGTTACTTTAAAGTCTCCACAAATTCTTACTCCACCGTTCTTCTTAATCACTGGTACGATTGGGGTCGCCCATTCACTGAACTTGACTGGCGAGATCACTCCTTGTTTTTGTAGACGCTCTAGCTCAGCTTCCACTTTGGATCGGATTGCATATGGTACCACTCGTGCCTGCAGAAATTTCGGCTGCTGATCAGGTTTCAGAGTCAATGTTGCTTGAAAATCTTTGACTGTTCCTAGTCCTTCTTTAAAGACATTAGCGTGCCTTTTTAGCAATGTGTCCAGTGTCTCGACATCAGTTTGGTGCACACATCTTACTGTTTTGATCTCACTCCAGTTTATTTTTGTTCTGCGAAGCCACTCACGGCCAAAAAGTGCAGGTCCATTTCCTTTTACTACATAGAGTGGGAGTCGAACTCTCTGTTTATTTAACTTGACTCTCACTTTGATGACTCCCTCTGATGCCATCATTTCACCTGTGTAGGTCTTCAGGACCATGCTGGTATTACGCAGACGCACATGAGCTAGTTTTTCTCTATATAGCTCATCCGAGATCAGAGATACTGCTGCACCTGTATCCAGTTCCATGTTAATTGGCAATCCTTCCACCTCTGGTCTTATAAAAATCACTGACAGCATCGAGTTAGAATTCTTCATCACACTCACCCTTGCAGTGTCATTCTGGACAACAGTGACCTTGTGTAATGTCAGTTCTGAATCTGTGCCTGTCGTTGAGTCTTTTTCGCTTGTTTTTGTTTCCACCTTGTATATGTGTCCTTTCTTAGGTTTGTCTCTCCACTTTTTTTGTTGATTTTTATTTTCATGTTTTGTCGAGTTTTTTACTGTCTTATTGTTTCTGCACATGCGTGAAATGTGTCCTCTCTTGTTACAATTATGGCAATGCTGCTCCTTGTAAAAACATTCACTTTCCTTGTGATTCGTCTTGCCACATCTGGGACATTTGCATGCTGAAATGGCCATTGCATTGACTTTCAATGAATTACTGAGATGCTGCGACTCTCTTGCTACTGTTTCCATGGACATGGCTATATCCACAGCTTTCTTGTACGTGAGTGTGGCTTCCGTTAAGAGCTTTCTCTGTATGGCTTCATTACTCAAACCACACACCAATCTGTCACGTAACGCATCTTGTAAATAATCTCCAAATTCGCAGTGCTCGGCCAGCTTCTTTAAAACAGCCACATATTGTGCAACACTCTCCCCCTCTTGTTGGTTGCGTTTATGGAAGCGGTAACGCTCAGCAATCACTATGGGTTTTGGAGAAAAGTGAGCCAGTGACACTTCAACAATTTGAGTGTAAGTTTTCTCTCCTGGCTTTTCTGGAGCTATAAGGCTTCGGAGTAAGCCGTAAGCAGTAACTCCCATTACACTCAAAAATACTGCCACTTTTTTTTCCTCAGTAATGTCATTAGCTTGGACAAAATGCTCAAACCTCTCCACGTAGGTAGACCACTGCTCCCTTGCTTCATCGAACGCCTCAATCTGTCCGATAATATGTGCCATTTTACTCTGTGAGCTCCGTCTTGCTTCGTGTGGTGCAAATCCTCAGCTGCCTTGCTCTTGCTACCTCCAAGTTAGCCTGCTCGGTCAAAACCGGTGTGTCTGCTGCTCCTTTTTGCATGCATGAGGCTCAATCCGTTCTCGTCGCCAATTTATGTTATGTTTTCAGCTCTATACTGTTTCAGTGTGACCAACAATATATCTGTATTAACTTATCACTATAAGTTCACAGCGAGCTAAGCAGAAAAACACACACAGAGCCGATCGCTACTCTTCATCAAGGACTGTTTAATCAGCAATCAGGGAGTAATGACTCTTAGGGAAAACAGCGCCCCCGGCAGTCCATTAATAGGAACTGACTGCAAATACATCACACTAGCTAAAGACCGGCTAACAGAAGCAGAGAAGGAGCAACAAAAACAGAAACAGGAGGAGAAGACTTCAAATTCACACAGCTTCACCCACTCAAGCTACACATCAGGACCACTGAGGTAGGACCTCCAATTTCACAAAATAACTGAGGAAATACATTTAATAAATTAGCTCCTCCGCTAAACCAGCTAACGTTAGCCACAGAGTGAGAGTCATGGCTGAGAGAGCTGCGGGAAAACTCCGCCCCCAATAACCCACCCCACAGATCTGAAATCAGCACAGGCCAAGAAAACATACAAACACAGGTTCCTTAAAGAAAACCCAGAAATCCTAACAGCTGATTACACACAGTCTGAGCACAAACCCACCATTACTAACCTCCTGCTCTACACTGACCACACCCAATCCTGGCACAGGGCTCTGTGTGCTCACTACCAACACCACAAAAACAGGGGCATATGCAGCGGACGACAGACCACCATAGAGAACGAGGAGAGTGACAGACACCCCCTGACTGTGAATGTGTACCATAACAGAACCATTATGTTCCAAGGCAGTGAGGCCAGTCTCAGCTCTGTCCAGGAGGACTTTAACCTTATCAGAGCGCTGGCCGAGACTGAGACTAAGAGAGTAACTGAGGCAGGAGAAGAGGAGAGCAGAGGCAGTGAAGCTCAGGGATCAGGGGAGGGGAGAGAAGAGCACAGCGCAACACAGGACTGCACAGCCCAGCACAGGCAACTGGAGAGCCCAGTGCTCCAGCTGAGAGAGAGTCTTTCTCTTCAAGAAGTAGAGCTGGTGGAAATCAAACAGCTACTACTATTGAACCCATCTTCTAATGACACATTCCAACAACTGAAACACCAACTGAACCTGTTAGAGGATTCAAACACACCGCTGAGAAAAGATGTGCAGGAGCTCCAGCAGGACAGAGAGTCTCTGAGGAAGGAGCTTGTCACAGTTAAAGAGCAGCTACACCTCAGAGACAAGACTGTTAACTGCCTTATGGAGGAGCTACAAAACCTAAAAGTCGACCAGCAACCCACAGAGAATCGACCCGCCCAACCTGAACCTGAACACATCAATATTAACCAAGAACCCGCCCACTCAGCACCTCAAGACATCCAATCATGGTCCACCCACTCTGAATCTCAGCCCATCCACTATGAGTCACGCCCCACCCAACTCAACCCCCTCACAGAACACTCTGAGTCACAGAATGCCCACGCAGAGTCACAACCCACCCACTCCAAGACAACAGCCCCCAAGCCCGGACAAGGACCCACCCACTCTAAACCAACACCAGCCCAATCTAAACCAACACCAGCCCACTCTGCGCCAAGACCCTCCCACTCTGAGCCAAGACCCTCCCACTCTGAGCCACAACAGGTCCTTTCAGAATCACAGCCTGCACATTCCAAACTAGGACCACAAAAAGAAACAAAACCACAAACACACATACCTGCTGATACGGATATTGTCATCCTAATTGACTCCAATGGAAAATTTTGAAACGAGGAACAGCTTTTCCCGGAACCCAAGTTACCAAAGTCTGGTGTCCCAGAACCAGTGATGCAATACATCTCCTTAAACACGCCATCTCAGGTGTACCAAGCCACATCATTATCCACACTGGCACAAACGACTTAAGGGCACAGCAGGAAAGGGTAGCAGAGAGTGTAAAGAGAGTGGCACAGACTGCCTCTCAGGCCTTCCCCTCCACAAAGATCCACCATCTTGCCCCGGAGAGATATCCACCCTGATACCATTCAGCGGATAAACAGAAATCTCCCGTAGATGTGCCTTCATGGCCAACGTACATCTGGCACACCCATCCCAACCTCAGCATTCACAGCCTCCATGATCACGTCCACCAAAGAAAAGACTTTGTGGGCACCTTTGCCAAAAACCTAAAAGATGTGACCCTTGGACGCAGCCCAGGCAGCCCCCGGAGAAGCACAAGACCACCTTATGCAGTCAGACCGGTCCCGCCCACCATCACCCAGAAAGATCACAGTGGCAGCCATCAATCACTACCACCCTCTGCCTCTACATGGCCTTTCCACACCCAGAGCACCCCAAGCACGCCGGACCACCAACCTACAAAGACACACCAAACCTAGCCCAGCACCACCAGCACCAGGACCCAGCAGACAGCCAGCGAAGCAGACCTATGCTGATGAAGAACCCAGCCTCCACCAGTACTACAGACCTGAGCGAGATCAAACAGCTGTTCAGTCTCATATGCAACAGACTGCTGAGCTAAGTTCTATGTTCACCTTCACCTGCATATAGTTTTAATGACTGTTCTATATGTGTACACACATCAGTAACCCCCTCACTTACACAGGTTCATCTCCTTTTAAACGCTCTATATTTACATTTGTATTAAAAATGAAACCTTTATGTATTTCTATGTGGAACATTCAGGGCATCAAATCATCACTGCTTGGATACAAAAGTAAAAACAATGAAAAATAAAAACATCTTGGAAACTTGGTGTAAATCCGATAGCATCACTCACTGCCCCCCAAACTACAAAGAAATAATCATCCCATCTGTTAAACACCCTAATATCACAAAAGGTAGAGATTCAGGAGGAATTATAATTTGGTATAAATCAGAACTATCAAAATTCATAACCCCTTAAAACTAGAAAAATCACACATTTGGCTTCAGATTAAAAAAGAATCACAGACGCTGTAAAAGATCTTTTCTTATGCACCGTCTACATCCCTCCCAGCGAATCACTTTATTATAACAAAGACATTTTCCCCCAAACTCCACGATCAGATCAGCAGCTTCCAGGCCCAGAGAAGTGTGCTGATCTGTGGAGACCTGAACGCACGCACTGGATCTCTACCTGACTTCACTACAGAACAAGGTAATAATTATATATTTGGACAACAGTACCCAAGAAATATCACTAACCTCCCCCGATACAACTCTGATTCACAGGTAAACAGAAACGGAAAGGACCTCCTGCAGCTCTGTCAGAGTCGGGGTCTGTACATTGTCAATGGTAGGACATGAGGGGACTCTTTAGGAAGATACACATTTTGCTCACCTCTTGGGACAGTACTGTAGACTATATGATAACAGATTTAGACCCTTCCTCTCTCAGTGCATTCACTGTTAGACCACTAACCCCTCTGTCTGACCACAGCCCAATCACTGTGTTCATTAAAAGGACAGAGACTAACAGCACTGCACACACAGCCCAGTAAGCTGAACAACATCCGGAGATCATACAGATGAACCCAAAACAGCACAGAAGAGTTCCAGAAAGCAATCAGCACTCCAGAAACTCAAACACTACTAGACACCTTTCTGGACACCACATACACTCACAGTAATGAAGACATCAGTCTCGCAGTCAGAACTATTAATTACATTTTTATTAGAACTGCCCAAATAAGTCAATTAAAACAATTAAAGTATAAACCCAAAAGACCAAATGATAATAAATGATTTGATACAGAATGCCAGAAAATTAGGACCAAACTGAGAAATTTATCAAATCAAAAACACAGAGACCCAAATAATGCAGATTTACGCCTTCAATACTGTGAGACTCTACAAACGTACACTCAGAATCAAAAAAGCACAACACACACATACACCACTGTCACTAATCGAGGAGTCCATAAATACAAACAGATTTTGGGAACAATGGAACACGCTCAATAAATCTAAATCTGAGGAATTGGTCATTCAGAATGGAGACATATGGATTACACACTTTAAATCATTATATAATAAAGTACCTGAAAATACAACACCTGAACAAAGTAATATATCTGAAAAACTAAACATATTAGAAGTGGCAGTAAAAGACTACCAGAACCCCCTGGACTCCCCCATTACTGAGCAGGAACTTACAAACACAATATCTAAAGTAAAACCTAAAAAAACAAGTGGGCCTGACAGCATATTAAATGAAATGATCAAGAACACAAGCAAAAAATTCCAACTGGCTATTCTGAAACTATTTAACTTGATTCTGAGTGTAGGTCATTTCCCTGACATCTTATAACACCCATCTTTAAAAGTGGAGATAAATTGGACCCTAATAACTACCTGCAGCACCCGTCTGTGTGAACAGTAATCTGGGGAAGTTACTCTGCAGCATTATTAATTCGAGACTCATAGACTTCCTTATGAAACACAGTGTCCTGAGTAAAAGTCAAATTGGATTCTTATCAAATCACCGAACAGCAGATCATATTTACACCCCTACATACCCTGATCGACTTGCATGTAAATCAAAATAAAAATAAAATATTTGCAAGCTTTATTGATTTTCAAAAAGCTTTTGACACTATTTGGCACTGCGGTCTGTTTTATAAGGTTATTGAAAGCGGTGTAGGGGGTAAAACATATGACATCATTAAATCCATGTACACAAACAACAAGTGTGGAATAAAGATTGGCAACAAAAGGACGATGTTCTTCTCTCAGGAGCGTGGAGTGAAACAGGGCCCAACTTTATTCAACATTTATATTAACGAATTGGCCACAGCCTTAGAGCACTCTGCAGCACCCGGTCTCACTCTACACGACTCAGAAATCAAGTTCCTGCTCTATGCCAGACCTGGGCCCTGGCAGTGAACCTGAAAAAGACCAAAACTATAATTTTTCAAAAGAGATCCAGATCTCAGGGAAGCACTTCCTGCTTCACACTAGGGACACATCAATTAGACAGCTGTAAAGAGTTCAGTTACTTAGGACTGAAGATCAGTTCAACTGGAAACTTCAGTCCAGCAGTTAATGAGCTGAGAGAGAGCACGCAAGGCATTCTACACCATCAAACCACAAATTCCTGTTCAAATACCAATCCAGATCTGACTCAAATTATTCCAATCAATTATAGAACCCATTCTCCTGTATGGTAGTGAGGTATGGGGGGCACTGTCAAATCAGAATTTTGACCAATGGGAGAAACACCCAGTAGAAATGATGCACACCGAGTTCTGTAAAAATATCCTGCAAGTACACAAAACAACAACAAACAACAAACAACGCCTGCAGAGCTGAATTAGGACAATACCCACTATTACTCAAAATTCAGAAAAGATTATTAAATATTGGCTACACCTAAAAAACAGTGACCCCCACTCCTATCACCATAAAGCCCTGCAATGCCAAGAGCTGAGCAAGAAGAGCCCCCTCACACAGCTGGTCCTGACGCTGAGTTCACTAACACACACTAACACTGTTACACGTCAGGACCAGTCTGTAGTACAAACAATCAGACCAAACCAAATTCTAACACTCGAAAAACTAAACTACACCACTCACTGGAACACACACACACACACACACACTCACACACTAACACTGTTACACGTCAGGACCAGTCTGTAGTACAAACAATCAGACCAAACCAAATTCTAACACTCCAAAAACTAAAACTACACCACTCACTGGAACTCACAGACACCAGCACAGAGCAGAGTGCAGTGCTATCTGGACCTAAAGCGTCAGTACACTGTAGCTGAGTACCTG
>CM038702.1:68076604-68092512 GCA_021613375.1 Megaleporinus macrocephalus | reverse complement strand
ATACATAATAATAATAATAATAATAATAATAGTAATAATAATAATAATAATAATAATAATAATAATAGTGGAGCTGTTTAGAAAATAGATTAATTATACTTAATGATGTTCTGTCAGCAGATTTGTACACAGTTTAATATAAACAGTAAACTTCAGCACTTAATAACATTATTATTATTTGAATGCTGTTAATCTCTGATAAGGAGTTCCACCTTAAACAGTGTCTGAGAGACTCAGTGATCTGAAGTTCCAGAATGTAACTGCTGCACCGTTTATCAATCAACCTTTATTCTCACTCGGGGGTACATTAAGAGAGACCCTCATTTACAATGTAGCCCAGCATTACACTTTTATAACAAAAAAAAAATGAAAAGAAATTAAAATGAATTTTAATATGAGAACTTAAAAATGTGATTGAAACAATATAAACAAAGTGACAAAATTAAGATAAATCATAAAAGAAAACAAATAAAATTTAAATAAGACACAAAAACCAAGAATAAGACAAAAATAAAGAATAAATAAATAAAATATATATAAATCTAGAAAATAACTCCAAATAAACATCTGGTAAAAACAACAAAGATGAATAAATAAGCAGTAAAAACAGGAAGTTATAACGAAAAAACAGCAAAGGAAATAATAATAATAATAATAATAATAATAATAATAATAATAATAATAATAAAACTATATTGATCTCCTCAGCACCTCAATACTGTACTGACTGGTCTCCTCAACACCACCTCAATACTGTACTGACTGGTCTCCTCAGCATTACACCATACTGTACTGACTGATCTCCACAGCACCACCTCAATACTGTACTGACTGGTCTCCTCAGCACCACCTCAATGCTATACTGACTGATCTCCTCAGCACCATCTCAGTACTGTACTGACTGATCTCCTCAGCACCACCTCAATACTGTACTGACTGATCTCCTCAGCACCACCTCAATACTGTACTGACTGATCTCCTCAGTACCACCTCAATACTGTACTGACTGATCTCCTCAACACCACCTCAATACTGTACTGACTTATCTCCTCAACACCACCTCAATACTGTACTGACTGATCTCCTCAACACCACCTCAATACTGTACTGACTGGTCTCCTCACCATTACACCATACTGTACTGACTGGTCTCCTCAGCACCACCTCAATACTGTACTGACTGGTCTCCTAACCACACCATACTGTACTGACTGGTCTCCTCAGCACCACCTCAATACTGTACTGTAGGGCTGCAGCTATCGATTATTTTAGTAATCGAGACTCTTATCAATTTTTTTCATCGATTAATCGAGTAATCGGATAAAAAAAATATTTTTTAATTAAAGAGCAATAATAAATATATAACAAAATAAGACAGATTTCTTAACATTTATTACTTAATTTGCATATAATACAGTTTTAAAGAAAACATTTTAATAATTACTATTATTGAAATGTATTACTAGACCTGGGTATCATACTGTAAATTCACAAGACTGGCTACTGTACACTCAGTTACTCTGCTGAAGCTTGTTCTACACTTACTGACCTGCTTACTGTAAACTAACTAAACTGAATATTCTCTCTGTACTGGATTTGGTGCATTTTAGACTCCAAACTGCTACAAACACCACCTGATATTTAGTTACTGTGTATTTTAAGCATCACTGGGAGGGAAAAGTGTGTGTGAGGGGTGTATGTTCTTAGAAGTGTGTGTTTGTAACTATAATCAGAACGGTGAAGTGAATGAAGTTCAGGCTTTTATATTTTGTGGTTATGTTCTTAAGCAAAGCTTAGATCATTTACGGACATAACTCGCTATCACACAGACTTACACTCTTAACTAGCCATTACATATAACCACAACTAACATACACACTTTACTAGTCTTCATCTCATCTCACCATCACACTGACTTACTTTCTTAACTAGTCATCACATATAACCATAACTAACATACACGCTTTAGTCTTCATCTCAACTCACCATCACACTGACTTACTTTCTTAACTAGTCATTACATATAACCACAACTAACATACACACTTTACTAGTCTTCATCTCATCTCACCATCACACTGACTTACTTTCTTAACTAGTCATCACATATAACCATAACTAACATACACGCTTTAGTCTTCATCTCAACTCGCCATCACACAGACTTACACTCTTAACTAGTCATTACATATAACCATAACTAACATACACACTTTACTAGCCTTCATCTCATCTCACCATCACACTGACTTACTTTCTTAACTAGTCATCACATATAACCATAACTAACATACACGCTTTAGTCTTCATCTCAACTCACCATCACACTGACTTACTTTCTTAACTAGTCATTACATATAACCACAACTAACATACACGCTTTACTAGCCTTCATCTCAACTCACCATCACACTGACTTACTCTCTTAACTAGTCATTACATATAACCATAACTAACATACACGCTTTACTAGCCTTCATCTCAACTCACCATCACACTGACTTACTTTCTTAACTAGTCATTACATATAACCACAACTAACATACACGCTTTACTAGCCTTCATCTCAACTCACCATCACACTGACTTACTCTCTTAACTAGTCATTACATATAACCATAACTAACATACACACTTTACTAGCCTTCATCTCATCTCACCATCACACTGACTTACTTTCTTAACTAGTCATCACATATAACCATAACTAACATACACGCTTTAGTCTTCATCTCAACTCACCATCACACTGACTTACTTTCTTAACTAGTCATCACATATAACCATAACTAACATACACGCTTTAGTCTTCATCTCAACTCACCATCACACTGACTTACTTTCTTAACTAGTCATTACATATAACCATAACTAACATACGCGCTTTACTAGCCTTCATCTCAACTCACCATCACACTGACTTACTTTCTTAACTAGTCATTACATATAACCATAACTAACATACACACTTTACTAGTCTTCATCTCAACTCTCCATCACACTGACTTACTTTCTTAACTAGCCAATACATATAACTATAACTAACATACGCGCTTTACTAGCCTTCATCTCAACTCACCATCACACTGACTTACTTTCTTAACTAGTCATTACATATAACCATAACTAACATACGCGCTTTACTAGCCTTCATCTCAACTCACCATCACACTGACTTACTTTCTTAACTAGTCATTACATATAAACCATAACTAACATACACACTTTACTAGTCTTCATCTCAACTCACCATCACACTGACTTACTTTCTTAACTAGTCATTACATATAACCATAACTAACATACACGCTTTACTAGCCTTCATCTCAACTCAACCATCACACTGACTTACTTTCTTAACTAGTCATTACATATAACCATAACTAACATACACTCTTTACTGAGCCTTCAACTCAAGTCACCATCACACTGACTTACTTTCTTAACTAGTCATTACATATAACCATAACTAACATACACTCTTTACTAGCCTTCATCTCAAGTCACCATCACACTGACTTACTTTCTTAACTAGTCATTACATATAACCATAACTAACATACACGCTTTATTAGTCTTCATCTCAACTCACATCACACTGACATACTTTCTTAACTAGTCATTACATATAACCATAACTAACATACACACTTTACTAGCCTTCATCTCAACTCACCATCACACTGACTTACTTTCTTAACTAGTCATTACATATAACCATAACTAACATACACGCTTTACTAGCCTTCATCTTAACTCTCCATCACACTGACTTACTTTCTTAACTAGTCATTACATATAACCATAACTAACATACACTCTTTACTAGCCTTCATCTCAAGTCACCATCACACTGACTTACTTTCTTAACTAGTCATTACATATAACCATAACTAACATACACGCTTTACTAGCCTTCATCTTAACTCTCCATCACACTGACTTACTTTCTTAACTAGTCATCACATATAACCATAACTAACATACACGCTTTAGTCTTCATCTCAACTCACCATCACACTGACTTACTTTCTTAACTAGTCATCACATATAACCATAACTAACATACACGCTTTAGTCTTCATCTCAACTCACCATCACACTGACTTACTTTCTTAACTAGTCATTACATATAACCATAACTAACATACGCGCTTTACTAGCCTTCATCTCAACTCACCATCACACTGACTTACTTTCTTAACTAGTCATTACATATAACCATAACTAACATACACTCTTTACTAGCCTTCATCTCAACTCACCATCACACTGACTTACTTTCTTAACTAGTCATTACATATAACCATAACTAACATACACGCTTTACTAGCCTTCATCTCAACTCACCATCACACTGACTTACTTTCTTAACTACTCCTTACATAACCATAACTAACATACACGCTTTACTAGTCTTCATCTCAAGTCACCATCACACTGACTTACTTTCTTAACTAGTCATTACATATAACCACAACTAACATACACGCTTTATTAGTCTTCATCTCAACTCACCATCACACTGACTTACTTTCTTAACTAGTCATTACATATAACCATAACTAACATACACTCTTTACTAGCCTTCATCTCAAGTCACCATCACACTGACTTACTTTCTTAACTAGTCATTACATATAACCATAACTAACATACACTCTTTACTAGCCTTCATCTCAAGTCACCATCACACTGACTTACTTTCTTAACTAGTCATTACATATAACCATAACTAACATACACGCTTTATTAGTCTTCATCTCAACTCACCATCACACTGACATACTTTCTTAACTAGTCATTACATATAACCATAACTAACATACACGCTTTATTAGTCTTCATCTCAACTCACCATCACACTGACTTACTTTCTTAACTAGTCATTACATATAACCATAACTAACATACACTCTTACTAGCCTTCATCTCAAGTCACCATCACACTGACTTACTTTCTTAACTAGTCATTACATATAACCATAACTAACATACACGCTTTACTAGCCTTCATCTTAACTCTCCATCACACTGACTTACTTTCTTAACTAGTTATTACATATAACCACAACTAACATACACGCTTTACTAGCCTTCATCTCAACTCTCCATCACACTGATTTACTTTCTTAACTAGTCATTACATATAACCATAACTAACATACACGCTTTACTAGCCTTCATCTCAACTCACCATCACACTGACTTACTTTCTTAACTAGTCATTACATATAACCATAACTAACATACACGCTTTTACTAGCCTTCATCTCAACTCTCCATCACACTGACTTACTTTCTTAACTAGTCATTACATATAACCATAACTAACATACACGCTTACTAGCCTTCATCTCAACTCACCATCACACTGACTTACTTTCTTAACTAGTCATTACATATAACCATAACTAACATACTAGCCTTCATCTCAACTCACCATCACACTGACTTACTTTCTTAACTAGCCATTACATATTACCATAACTAACATACACGCTTTACTAGCCTTCATCTCAACTCACCATCACACTGACTTACTTTCTTAACTAGTCATTACATATAACCATAACTAACATACACACTTTACTAGCCTTCATCTCAACTCACCATCACACTGACTTACTTTCTTAACTACTCCTTACATAACCATAACTAACATACACGCTTTACTAGTCTTCATCTCAAGTCACCATCACACTGACTTACTTTCTTAACTAGTCATTACATATAACCATAACTAACATACACGCTTTACTAGCCTTCATCTCAACTCACCATCACACTGACTTACTTTCTTAACTAGTCATTACATATAACCATAACTAACATACACTCTTTACTAGCCTTCATCTCAAGTCACCATCACAGCTGACTTTACTTTCTTAACTAGTCATTACATATAACCATAACTAACATACACTCTTTACTAGCCTTCATCTCAAGTCACCATCACACTGACTTACTTTCTTAACTAGTCATTACATATAACCATAACTAACATACACACTTTACTAGCCTTCATCTCAACTCACCATCACACTGACTTACTTTCTTAACTAGTCATTACATATAACCATAACTAACATACACGCTTTACTAGCCTTCATCTTAACTCTCCATCACACCTGACTTACTTTCTTAACTAGTCATTACATATAACCATAACTAACATACACTCTTTACTAGCCTTCATCTCAAGTCACCATCACACTGACTTACTTTCTTAACTAGTCATTACATATAACCATAACTAACATACACGCTTTACTAGCCTTCATCTTAACTCTCCATCACACTGACTTACTTTCTTAACTAGTTATTACATATAACCACAACTAACATACACGCTTTACTAGCCTTCATCTCAACTCACCATCACACTGACTTACTTTCTTAACTAGTCATTACATATAACCATAACTAACATACACGCTTTACTAGCCTTCATCTCAACTCACCATCACACTGACTTACTTTCTTAACTAGTCATTACATATAACCATAACTAACATACACGCTTTACTAGCCTTCATCTCAACTCACCATCACACTGACTTACTTTCTTAACTAGTCATTACATATAACCATAACTAACATACACGCTTTACTAGCCTTCATCTCAACTCTCCATCACACTGACTTACTTTCTTAACTAGTCATTACACATAACCATAACTAACATACACGCTTTACTAGCCTTAATCTCAACTCATCATCACACTTACTTTCTTAACTAGTCATTACATATAACCATAACTAACATACACGCTTTACTAGCCTTCATCTCAACTCACCATCACACTGACTTACTTTCTTAACTAGTCATTACACATAACCATAACTAACATATACACTTTACTAGCCTTCATCTCATCTCACCATCACACTGACTTACTTTCTTAACTAGTCATTACATATAACCATAACTAACATACACTCTTTACTAGCCTTCATCTCAACTCACCATCACACTGACTTACTTTCTTAACTAGTCATTACATATAACCACAACTAACATACACGCTTTACTAGTCTTCATCTCAACTCACCATCACACTGACTTACTTTCTTAACTAGTCATTACATATAACCATAACTAACATACACGCTTTACTAGCCTTCATCTCATCTCACCATCACACTGATTACTTTCTTAACTAGTCATTACATATAACCATAACTAACATACACGCTTTACTAGCCTTCATCTCAACTCTCCATCACACTGACTTACTTTCTTAACTAGTCATTACATATAACCACAACTAACATACACGCTTTACTAGTCTTCATCTCAACTCACCATCACACTGACTTACTTTCTTAACTAGTCATTACATATAACCATAACTAACATACACACTTTACTAGCCTTCATCTCAACTCACCATCACACTGACTTTACTTTCTTAACTAGTCATTACACATAACCATAACTAACATACACGCTTTACTAGCCTTAATCTCAACTCATCATCACACTTACTTTCTTAACTAGTCAATACATATAACCATAACTAACATACACGCTTTACTAGCCTTCATCTCAACTCACCATCACACTGACTTACTTTCTTAACTAGTCATTACACATAACCATAAACTAACATATACACTTTACTAGCCTTCATCTCATCTCACCATCACACATGACTTACTTTCTTAACTAGTCATTACATATAACCATAACTAACATACACTCTTTACTAGCCCTCATCTCAACTCACCATCACACTGACTTACTTTCTAACTAGTCGATTACATATAACCATAACTAACATACACGCTTTACTAGGCTCATCTCAACTCACCATCACACTGACTTACTTTCTTAACTAGTCATTACATATAACCATAACTAACATACACGCTTTACTAGCCTTCATCTCAACTCACCATCACACTGACTTACTTTCTTAACTAGTCATTACATATAACCATAACTAACATACACGCTTTACTAGCCTTCATCTCATCTCACCATCACACTGACTTACTTTCTTAACTAGTCATTACATATAACCATAACTAACATATACGCTTTACTAGCCTTCATCTCAACTCACCATCACACTGACTTACACTAAATCTTATGGTTACTGTGTGTCGCTCCGCTGTCTCCTTCTGTCTCAGAGCATAAATCATGCTGGCGTTTTTAACAGCAGATCAGCTCAAGACCACCTCTTTGTGCACTATTTCACTCTTTTCTGGGGGGCTTGGAGAGAGAGAGAAAAGTCTCAAATTAAATGTTTTTGCCAAAAATATACTGCTCACAATGCAAGCACGCTGAAGAACAAGATGGATCTTCTCGAACAAGAAATTTCTGAAGTCCAGTTGTGGTGCAGTGGATCTGTGTGATTCAGTGATGCTGAAAATCTTGAGCACAAGAAGATGTTGTTGAGAAACCTGCTAGAGGAAAGAGCCGTGGAGCCCTGGTGCGAGCACGGTTCACAAACCTCACTACGTAGATGCTCCAACATCCTTCTTCTTCAGCCTGGAGAACAAGACTCGGGAGAAAAAGGCCTTACTGCTTACGGCTATCAGACGGAAGAGAGACGGTGGATAATCAGGAAATCAGGAGACATGCACTGCTGTACTACCAGATCTCTACAGCGCTGAACCGTGTGTCCAGACAGTGATGGACTGGTTGCTGTGTGACTTGGCCTCGCCTGTCGGATCTACACAGAGCTGATTTTAGACTGCTTACTGACTTTTGAGGAACTGCCTCTGCACAATGAGCAGTCTGAGGGCAAGGCCCCTGGGCTGGACGGCTTAACTGCAGAGTTTTTATAAGAAGTTCTGGCCCCTGATTGGACCAGACTTGCACTCCGTTTTCTTGGAAAGTGTGGGACTCGGGCCTCCTTCCGCTCAGCTGTCGGGGGGCAGTAGTGACCTTGCTGCCTAAGAAAGGGGATCTCAGCTGTTTTAAAAGACTGGCGTCCAGTCTCCCTTCTCGGAATTGATTATAAAATTCTGTCTAAGTCTCTTAACTAACAGACTGAAAAGCTGTATAGCCTCAGGTATCCATGGCGACCAGTCTTTCTGCGTTCCAGAGCGCTCTATCTTTGATAACCTGTTCCTGATCAGAGACCTTTTCAAGTTTGCTGAGCTGGAGGAGTTGGACATGGGGGTCATATCACTGGATCAGGAGAAGGCCTTTGATAGGGTGGACCACTCCTACCTGCTGAGGACCCCTGAGACCTTTGGATTTGGCCCTATATTTGTCTCTGAGCTTCCCAGATTACGCGTTACTCCAAATGTTCTTGTGAAGCAGGGACGTTGGGAGAGGCAATCTCCTAGCTGCTGAGGGTCTGCAGAACATGTCTTTCTCGAGTGGCTGGTAAGGGAGCTTTGTACCAGAGCTGTGTTAAATCAGACTTTTATGCTGTCATACAGGGGAGGGTGGACTCCAGATGGAGAGCTCACCTCTCAGTCCCAGATGATCTGAAGCTTTCATGGAGGCTCTTGTACAAGGCCCCTCTGCCCAAAACGCTCTGGAGATCTCCAGTGGAGAATTCTACACTGTATCGTTCCCACTAACGCTCACGTATCAGAGTTTACTGCAGCTGAGTCTCCAGTGTGTTTGTTCTGTCAGAGTCCTGACACAGTGTTCCACACCTTCTCTGACTGTACTCAGACTTGCAACCACTGTGTGAGCTCCTGAGCAGGGTCCTCAGAGAGACGGGTTTTGTATTCACCACGTGTTCTGTTTATTTTTGGGTGTAAATACTCAAAAGCTCGTGGAGCTAAATGCGTGTTTGTGAACTTCTTGCTGGTTTCAAGCGAAGTTGTCCGTCTGGAAGACGTTCAGACTGGTGTCGGAGGGGACGGAGACTGATGTAGTGAAACTGTTTAAAGCTCTAGTGGAGGCTCGGGTACGAGTGGAGCTTCTGTACTACCAGAGTACCCTGACGAGACTGAGTTTGAGAAGAAGTGCTGTGTTGGTGGGGGGGTGTGTGTTACTGGATTGTGGTGTGTTGTCTTTTTCCTGGTGTCTGTAGGGAGTTTATCCCCAAAACCTTTTTTTTATATTTTCAATGAGGTGTTAAATTACCCCTGATTAACGTTTGTTTTTAATAAAGGGGTTTTAAAAGTCTCTGTATCTCCTTCTCTCTCTCTCTGTATCTCTCTCTCTGTATCTCTCTCTCTCTCTCTGTATCTCCCTCTCTCTCTCTCTGTATCTCTCTCTCTGTATCTCTCTCTCTCTCTCTGTATCTCTCTCTCTCTCTCCTCTGTATCTCCCTCTCTCTCTCTCTCTCTCTCTCTCTGTATCTCTTCTATATAATCTCTCTCTCTCTCTGTATCTCTCTCTCTGTATCTCTCTCTGTATCTCCTTCTCTCTCTCTCTGTATCTCCCTCTCTCTCTCTCTCTCTCTCTCTGTATCTCCCTCTCTCTCTCTCTCTCTGTATCTCCCTCTCTCTCTCTCTCTCTCTCTCTCTCTCTCTCTGTATCTCCCTCTCTCTCTCTCCTCTCTCTCCTCTCTCCTCTCTCTCTCTCTCTGTATCTCTCTCTCTGTATCTCTCTCTCTCTATATCTCTCTCTGTATCTCTCTCTCTCTCTCTCTCTCTCTCTGTATCTCTCTCTCTCTCTCTCTCTCTCTCTGTGTATCTCTCTCTCTCTCTCTCTCTCTCTCTCTCTCTCTCTCTCTCTGTATCTCTGTCTCTCTCTGTATCTCTCTCTCTCTCTCTCTCTCTGTATCTCTCTCTCTCTCTCTCTCTCTCTGTATCTCTCTCTCTCTCTGTATCTCAAATTCAAATTCAAATTCAAAGTTACTTTATTGTCATGACAAATATTTACACTTGTATTGCCAAAGCTGTGTTCAACAAGAACAAACTAAAACATGAAAGATAAACAGATCTAGATTCAAACAATGTATAGATGTTCAGTTAAGTATGTACCAGATCATTATTAATTAATAAAAGAAATGATAATGATGATAATAATGAATACAGAATGTGGTTCTAGATATGTACAGCTGTGTATATGGTATGTATGGTCACTCACTGTCCCTCAGGCTGTGGCAGGCCTGAACGTACTGCGCTGCCAGTGTGCAGCACTCTCTATGTTCTCCGAGGAGGTACGCTAGTCTCTCAGGGTCAGTCAGGTCAGTGAATTTGGGAATTTGGTGGATATTTTGGTGTAGAATTCAGATCTGATCTGGTTGTATTTAGTGCATTCAGTGAGGAAGTGCAGGTCTGTCTCAGGCCTGTTTAGTGGGCAGTGCTGGCACACTCTCTGTTCTCTGGGCAGCCAGGTCTTCTTGTGTCTGCCCGTCTCTATGGCCAGACTGTGAGCGCTGAGTCTGTACTTTGTCAGGGTGGGCCTCAGTCTGGGGTCAGTCAGTGTGGTCAGGTAATCTGCCACTCTGTACTGACGGTTTAGGGTCAGATAGCACTGGAGTTTACTCTGGGATCTACACTGAGTCTCCCAGCAGCTGATGTAGTTTAGTTGAAGCTGTTTTGTAATTTGGTTGATTCTGATTGGATCCTGGACCTGAGCCTGTGAGATGTTAGTATGTGTTAGTGAGTGTGTGTTAGTGTGTGTTAGTGTGGAACAGTGCTTCAGGACCAGCTGAGTGAGGGGACTGTGGTCTTTGCTCAACTCCTGGTATTGCAGAGCTTTATAATGGTATGAGTGGGAGTGGCTGTTTTTTTAGGTGTGTCCAGAATTTGATTGTTCTTGTTTGTATTTTTAGAATAAGTGGAAATCGGCCTAATTCTGCTCTGCATACGTTGTTGGTGGTGTTTCTGTGAACCTTTAGAATAATTTTACTGAATTCTGTATGCAGGGTCTCAATTGGATGTTTGTCCCATTTGCTGAGTTCCTGGTTGTAAGCGGACCCCACACTTCACTGCCATAAAGGGCAATAGGTTTCAATTATAGACTCAAATATGTTTAGCCAAATTCTAATTGGAATTTCCACAGGAATGTGTTGTTTAAGGCGTAGAAAGCCCTGCGTGCTTTTCCTCTCAGTTCATTCACTGCCAGGTTAAGTGTCCAGATGAGCTGATTTTAATACCTGAGTAATTATAATGTGTTGAATGTTCTAGATTGTTTGTTGCCTAATCTAAATGTGTGCTTTGATCCCTGAGATCTGGATCTTTTTGAAATATTACTATATTGTTTTGTTTAGGTTTACTGCCAGGGCCCAGGTCTGACAGTAACTGCTCCAGCAGGTCCAGGTTCTGCTGTAGACCCTGCTCTGAGGGGGACAGCAGAACCAGGTCATCTGCATAGAGCAGGAATTTGATCTCTGAGTCGTGCAGAGTAAGAGTTAAGAGTTAAGAGTTTATTTATTTGTATAGCGCTTTTTACAACAGTGTTGTCACAAAGCAGCTTTACAGGAATTTTAAAGCATGAAAAACATAAATCACACACTTTATCCCTTGTGAGTGAGCCAGAGGCAACAGTGGCAACAACACCTCCCTCAACTGGAGGAAGAAACCTTGGGAGGAACCAGACTCACAAGGGGAGACCCATCCTCCTCTGGTCGAACAGTACTTGAAGTATAACTAAAGCTGAGTTTGAAGGTAAAAGCTTTAAAAGCTGTACAGGTGCTACATCAGGTGGGTGATACTGTGATGCAGTCAAGGTGGAGCAAATGGCACAAATGGAGAGGGGCGTTGGTTGGAGCCAGGTGAACGGGGGGGCCCTGGTGTGTCTGTCTTTTTACAGTTTTCGGCGGGACAGGTGGGTGGTTATTACCTCAGAGAGAGAGAGAGAGAGAGAAAAACGAAAACAAAGTTAGTTCTGGTTTGGGTTAGTACTGAGGAGTCGAGGTGTAGCAGAGAGAGGAGAGCTGTTTGGTGCCAGGTGATGAGGAGGCCCTGGCAGTCGGACCTCCAACAGCATTCGACGGGACCGGTGGGCGGTTATTACCTCAGAGAGAGAAAAACAGACTTAGTTCTGGTTTGTGTTAGTACAGAGACTGAGTTAGTTCTGGTCTGGGTTAGTACAGAGACAGTTAGTTCTGGTTTAGGTTAGTACAGAGACTGAGTTAGTTCTGGTCTGGGTTAGTACAGAGACTGAGTTAGTTCTGGTTTAGGTTAGTACAGAGACTGAGTAGTTCTGGTTTGGGTTAGTACAGAGACTGAGTTAGTTCTGGTCTGGGTTAGTACAGAGACTGAGTTAGTTCTGGTTTGGTTAGTACAGAGGCTGAGTTAGTTCTGGTCTGGGTTAGTACAGAGACTGAGTTAGTTCTGGTCTGGGTTAGTACAGAGACTGAGTTAGTTCTGGTTTAGGTTAGTACAGAGACTGAGTTAGTTCTGGTTTGTGTTAGTACAGAGACTGAGTTAGTTCTGGTTTGTGTTAGTACAGAGTAGTTAGTTCTGGTTTAGGTTAGTATGGAGGATATGGAGTGTTTAGAGTGCAGCTGGTGACTCTGACAGATCTGATTATAAACAGAATGAACTAAAAGGAGAGAAGCTGCACACGTGCTACATTTGGATGATACAGTAATGCAATCAAGGTGCAGCAGATGACATAGATGAAGAGGTTACAAGGTAACAAGGGGGTACTGGTGGTCAGTCCTCCAACAGTATTCGGCAGGACAGGTGGGCGGTTATTACCTCAGAAAGAAGGAGAAAGAAAAACAAGGTTAGTTCAGGTTAGGAGTAATACAGTGGATGAGAAGCATAGCTCAGTCTCCAAAAGCTAAACTGAACAAGTACGTTTTAAGTCTGGACTTAAATATTGAGACTGTGTCAGAGTCCCGAACATTAACTGGGAGATTATTCCACAATTTGGGGCTTTGTAGGAAAAAGCTCTTCCCCCCATTGTAGTCTTCTGAATTTTTGGAACTATTAGAAAACCAGCATCCTGTCATCTGAGTGAACGTGGAGGTTCATAATAGGAAATTAGATCTTGCAGGTACTCCGGTGTGAGACCGTGCAGGGTTTATACGTCAGTAAAAAATTTTATAGTCGATACGGAATTTAAAGGAAGCCAGTGTAGCTGATAAAACTGGACTGATGTGATGAATTTCCTGGTTTTAGTTAGTACTCTAGCTGCAGCGTTCTAACTAACTGGAGTTTATTCAGGTTCCTGCTGGAGCATCCTGACAATAATGCATTACAGTAATCTAGCCTTGAGGTTATAAAGGCATGTATCAACTTTTCAGCATCAGACACAGATAAGCATTTCTTAACTTTGAAATGTTTCGTAGGTGAAGAAACGCTGTTCTTGTAATATTACCTATGTGTTGATTAAATGTCAGATCTGAGTCAATTGTTACACCAAGATTTTTGGCTACTGAACCAGGAACTACAGCCAGATTCAGCAAGATTTAACATTAAATCTGAACATTTAGTCCGAGCAGCCTTTGGGCCGAGGAGGAGAACTTCCGTTTTGTCAGGGTTCAAAAGAAGGAAGTTCTGTAGCATCCAAAGTCTAATATCTCTTACACAATCTTCTATCTTATTTAATCTGGATTTATCATCTGGTCTGATATGTACAGCTGTGTGTCATCGGCATAACAGTGGAAACTAATTCCATGTCTATTTATAACTGAGCCTAATGTAGCATATATAGTGTAAATAACAGAGGACCTAAAACAGAACCTTGTGGAACTCCATATTTCACTCTTGTATAATTAGATTTATCTTTACAAACTGAAAGCGATCACTAAGGTAAGATGTGAACCAGGATAACGCTGTTCCTGTGATTCCAACCACATTTTCTAGCCTGTCCAAGAGAATAGTGTGATCTATAGTGTCAAAAGCTGCACTTAGATCTAGTAGCACCAGTAGAGATACGTGGCCCTGATCAGAGGCAAGAAGAAGATCATTTGTTATCTTAACTAAAGCTGTCTCTGTGCTGTGGTGTGACCTAAAACCAGATTGGAATTTTTCATATATGTTGTTCTTATGTAGATGAGAACAGAGTTGTCGAGCTACAGCCTTTTCTAAAATCTTAGAGATAAAAGGTAAATTATAAAGTTCTCTGGGGTCAAGATTTGGTTTCTTTATCAAGGGTTTTATCACAGCTAGTTTAAAAGACTTAGGTACATGACCCAGACTAAGAGAAGAGTTGATGATAGTTGAGATAGGTTTAATAATAGCTGGTAATACTTGTTTCAATAGGCTTGTTGGAATCATATCAAGTGTGCATGTAGCAGAATTTGAGAAGAGATAAGTTTTTCTAATTCTGTCTGCTGAAGTGGACAGAATGTTTCTAGTCTTTCTTCTAAAATCACATTTCGTGCTGTCTCAGCCAAACCGGATGAAGGATAGGTTACTGGTGTCAGTTGAACATGTTGTCTAATATTCTCGATTTTGCTATTGAAAAAGTCCATGAAATCATTGCTGCTGTGGTTGGCGGGTATCTGAGGTTCCGTTCCTGATTTTTGGTAAGTTTTGCGATGGTGCTAAATAAAACTCTAGGATTGTTTTTGTTGTGTTGATGAGTGTGGACAGGTATGCTGAGTGTGTGTTGATGAGTGTGGACAGGTATGCTGAGCGTGTTTTAATAAGTGTCTTTCTATACCTGCTAAGGCTGTCCTTCCAAGCAGAGTGAAATACCTCTAGCTTGGTCACTCTCCATTTGCGTTCTAATTTCCGTACTGTCTGTTTAAGGTGCGTATTCATTGTTGTACACGGAGCGAGCTTTTCTGTTGCATCCTTTTAATTTTATAGGTGCAACATTGTCTAAAGTTAATCGGAGCTTATTTTCTACACAGTCAGTTAGTCTGTCTAGCTCTGTTGGGTCTGAAGGAGAAGCTATAGTTGATAAATCTGGAAGAGTTTCAATAAAGTGTTGGCTGTATTTGGCATTATCGAACGTTTCATGCAATAACGGGTGTACATACATTTTTACTAAGACTTTATTCATATGAAATTAGGTAGTGATCTGAAACTACTGAAGTCTGTGAACGAACAAAAGATTATGTATATCAACACCTAAA
>CM038702.1:68057895-68075604 GCA_021613375.1 Megaleporinus macrocephalus | reverse complement strand
AAGCTAAAAGGATGCAACAGAAAAAGCTCGCTCCGTGTACAACAATGAAACACGCACCTTAAGACAGACAGTACGGAAATTAAAACGCAAATGGAGAGTGACCAAGCTGGAGGTATTTCACTCTGCTTGGAAGGACAGACTTAGCAGTTACAGAAAGACACTTATTAAAACACGCTCAGCATACCTGTCCACACTCATCAACACACACTCAGCATACCTGTCCACACTCATCAACACAACAAAAACAATCCTAGAGTTTTATTTAGCATCATCGCAAAACTTACCAAAAATCAGGAACGGAACCTCAGATACCCGCCAACTACAGCAGCAACTTTTTCAATAGCAAAATCGAGAATATTAGACAACATGTTCAACTGACACCAGTAACCTATCCTTCATCTGGTTTGGCTGACACAGCACAAAATGTGATTTTAGAAGAAAGACTAGAAACATTCTGTCCACTTCAGCAGACAGAACTAGAAAAACTTATCTCTTCTTCAAATTCTGCTACATGCACACTCGATATGATTCCAACAAGCCTATTGAAACAAGTATTACCAGCTATTATTAAACCCATCTTAACTATCATCAACTCTTCTCTTAGTCTGGGTCATGTACCTAAGTCTTTTAAACTAGCTGTGATAAAACCCTTGATAAAGAAACCAAATCTTGACCCCAGAGAACTGTCCAGTTATAGACCCATTTCCAATTTACCTTTTATCTCTAAGATTTTAGAAAAGGCTGTAGCTCGACAACTCTGTTCTCATCTACATAAGAACAACATATATGAAAAATTCCAATCTGGTTTTAGGCCACACCACAGCACAGAGACAGCTTTAGTTAAGATAACAAATGATCTTCTTCTTGCCTCTGATCAGGGCCACGTATCTCTACTGGTGTTACTCGATCTAAGTGCAGCTTTTGACACTATAGATCACACTATTCTCTTGGACAGGCTAGAAAATGTGGTTGGAATCACAGGAACAGCGTTATCCTGGTTCACATCTTACCTTAGTGATCGCTTTCAGTTTGTAAAGATAAATCTAATTATACAAGAGTGAAATATGGAGTTCCACAAGGTTCTGTTTTAGGTCCTCTGTTATTTACACTATATATGCTACCATTAGGCTCAGTTATAAATAGACATGGAATTAGTTTCCACTGTTATGCCGATGATACACAACTGTACATATCAGACCAGATGATAAATCCAGATTAAATAAGATAGAAGATTGTGTAAGAGATATTAGACTTTGGATGCTACAGAACTTCCTTCTTTTAAACCCAGATAAAACGGAAGTTCTCCTCCTCGGCCCAAAGGCTGCTCGGACTAAATGTTCAGATTTAATGTTAAATCTTGCTGACTTCTCTGTAGTTTCTGGTTCAGTAGCCAAAAATCTTGGTGTAACAATTGACTCAGATCTGACGTTTAATCAACACGTAGGTAATATTACAAGAACAGCGTTTCTTCACCTACGAAACATTTCAAAGTTAAGAAATGCGTTATCTGTGTCTGATGCTGAAAAGTTGATACATGCCTTTATAACCTCAAGGCTAGATTATTGCAATGCATTATTGTCAGGATGCTCCAGCAGGAACCTGAATAAACTCCAGTTAGTTCAGAACGCTGCAGCTAGAGTACTAACTAAAACCAGGAAATCTGATCACATCAGTCCAGTTTTATCAGCTACACTGGCTTCCTGTTAAATTCTGTATTGACTATAAAATTATTTTACTGACGTATAAAGCCCTGCACGGTCTCGCACCAGAGTACCTACAGGATCTAATCTCCTATTATGAACCGCCACGTTCACTCAGATCACAGGATGCTGGTTTTCTAATAGTTCCAAAAATTCAGAAGACTACAATGGGGGGAAAAGCTTTTTCCTACAAAGCCCCCAAATTGTGGAATAATCTCCCAGTTAATGTTCGGGACTCTGACACAGTCTCTATATTTAAGTCCAGACTTAAAACGTACTTGTTCAGTTTAGCTTTTGGAGACTGAGCTATGCTTCTCATCCACTGTATTACTCCAAACCTGAACTAACCTTGTTTTTCTTTCTCCTTCTTTCTGAGGTAATAACTGCCCACCTGTCCTGCTGAATACTGTTGGAGGACTGACCACCAGTACCCCCTTGTTACCTTGTAACCTCTTCATCTATGTCATCTGCTGCACCTCGACTGCATTACTGTATCATCCAAATGTAGCACGTGTGCAGCTTCTCTTCCTTTTAGTTCATTCTGTTTATAATCAGATCTGTCAGAGTCACCAGCTGCACTCTAAACACTCCATATCCTCTATACTAACCAAACCAGAACTAACTCAGACTCTGTACTAACCCAGACCAGAACTAACTCAGTCTCTGTACTAACACAAACCAGAACTAACTCAGTCTCTGTACTAACCCAGACCAGAACTAACTCAGTCTCTGTACTAACCTAAACCAGCACTAACTCAGCCTCTGTACTAACCTAAACCAGAACTAACTCAGCCTCTGTACTAACCCAAACCAGAACTAACTCAGTCTCTGTACTAACCCAGACCAGAACTAACTCAGTCTCTGTACTAACCCAGACCAGAACTAACTCAGACTCTGTACTAACACAAACCAGAACTAACTGTCTCTGTACTAACCCAGACCAGAACTAACTCAGTCTCTGTACTAACACAAACCAGAACTAAGTCTGTTTTTCTCTCTCTGAGGTAATAACCGCCCACCGGTCCCGTCGAATGCTGTTGGAGGTCCGACTGCCAGGGCCTCCTCATCACCTGGCACCAAACAGCTCTCCTCTCTCTGCTACACCTCGACTCCTCCGTACTAACCCAAACCAGAACTAACTTTGTTTTTCGTTTTTCTCTCTCTCTCTCTGAGGTAATAACCACCCACCTGTCCCGCCGAAAACTGTAAAAGACAGACCACCAGGGCCCCCCGTCACCTGGCTCCAACCAACGCCCCTCTCCATTTGTGCCATTTGCTCCACCTTGACTGCATCACAGTATCACCCACCTGATGTAGCACCTGTACAGCTTTTAAAGCTTTTACCTTCAAACTCAGCTTTAGTTATACTTCAAGTACTGTTCGACCAGAGGAGGATGGGTCTCCCCTTGTGAGTCTGGTTCCTCCCAAGGTTTCTTCCTCCAGTTGAGGGAGGTGTTGTTGCCACTGTTGCCTCTGGCTCACTCACAAGGGATAAAGTGTGTGATTTTATGTTTTTCATGCTTTAAAATTCCTGTAAAGCTGCTTTGTGACAACACTGTTGTAAAAAGCGCTATACAAATAAATAAACTCTTAACTCTTAACTCTTACTCTGCACGACTCAGAGATCAAATTCCTGCTCTATGCAGATGACCTGGTTCTGCTGTCCCCCTCAGAGCAGGGTCTACAGCAGAACCTGGACCTGCTGGAGCAGTACTGTCAGACCTGGGCCCTGGCAGTAAACCTAAACAAAACAAATATAGTAATATTTCAAAAAAGATCCAGATCTCAGGGATCAAAGCACACATTTAGATTAGGCACAAACAATCTAGAACATTCAAACCATTATAATTACTCAGGTATTAAAATCAGCTCATCTGGACACTTTAACCTGGCAGTGAATGAACTGAGAGGAAAAGCACGCAGGGCTTTCTACGCCTTAAAACAACACATTCCTGTGGAAATTCCAATTAGAATTTGGCTAAACATATTTGAGTCTATAATTGAACCTATTGCCCTTTATGGCAGTGAAGTGTGGGGTCCGCTTACAAACCAGGAACTCAGCAAATGGGACAAACATCCAATTGAGACCCTGCATACAGAATTCAGTAAAATTATTCTAAAGGTTCACAGAAACACCACCAACAACGTATGCAGAGCAGAATTAGGCCGATTTCCACTTATTCTAAAAATACAAACAAGAACAATCAAATTCTGGACACACCTAAAACACAGCCACTCCCACTCATACCATTATAAAGCTCTGCAATACCAGGAGTTGAGCAAAGACCACAGTCCCCTCACTCAGCTGGTCCTGAAGCACTGTTCCACACTAACACACACTAACACACACTCACTAACACATACTAACATCTCACAGGCTCAGGACCAGAATCCAATCAGAATCAACCAAATTACAAAACAGCTTCAACTAAACTACATCAGCTGCTGGGAGACTCAGTGTAGATCCCAGAGTAAACTCCAGTGCTATCTGACCCTAAACCGTCAGTACAGAGTGGCAGATTACCTGACCACACTGACTGACCCAGACTGAGGTCCACCCTGACAAAGTACAGACTCAGCGCTCACAGTCTGGCCATAGAGACGGGCAGACACAAGAAGACCTGGCTGCCCAGAGAACAGAGAGTGTGCCAGCACTGCCCACTAAACAGGCCTGAGACAGAGCTGCACTTCCTCACTGAATGCACTAAATACAACCAGATCAGATCTGAATTCTACACCAAAATATCCACCAAATTCCCCAAATTCACTGACCTGACTGACCCTGAGAGACTAGCGTACCTCCTCGGAGAACATAGAGAGTGCTGCACACTGGCAGCGCAGTACGTTCAGGCCTGCCACAGCCTGAGGGACAGTGAGTGACCATACCATACCATATACACAGCTGTACATATCTAGAACCACATTCTGTATTCATTATTATCATCATGATTATTTCTTTTATTCATTATTAATGATCTGGTACATACTTAACTGAACATCTATACATTGTTTAAATCTAGATCTGTTTATCTTTCATGTTTTAGTTTGTTCTTGTTGAACACAGCTTTGGCAATACAAGTGTAAATATTTGTCATGCCAATAAAGCAACTTTGAATTTGAATTTGAATTTGAGATACAGAGAGAGAGAGAGATACAGAGAGAGAGAGAGAGAGAGAGATACAGAGAGAGACAGAGATACAGAGAGAGAGAGAGAGAGAGAGAGAGAGAGAGAGAGAGAGAGAGAGAGATACACAGAGAGAGAGAGAGAGAGAGAGAGAGAGACAGAGAGAGAGAGAGAGAGAGAGAGATACAGAGAGAGATATAGAGAGAGAGAGATACAGAGAGAGAGATACAGAGAGAGAGAGAGAGAGAGAGAGAGAGAGAGAGAGGGAGATACAGAGAGAGAGAGAGAGAGAGAGAGAGAGAGAGAGAGGGAGGGAGATACAGAGAGAGAGAGAGAGAGGGAGATACAGAGAGAGAGAGAGAGAGAGAGAGAGGGAGATACAGAGAGAGAGAGAAGGAGATACAGAGAGAGATACAGAGAGAGAGATACAGAGAGAGAGAGAGAGAGAGAGAGAGAGGGAGATACAGAGAGAGAGAGAGAGAGATACAGAGAGAGAGAGAGAGATACAGAGAGAGAGAGAGAGAGAGATACAGAGAGAGAGAGATACAGAGAGAGAAGGAGATACAGAGACTTTTAAAACCCCTTTATTAAAAACAAACGTTAATCAGGGGTAATTTAACACCTCATTGAAAATATAAAAAAAAGGTTTTGGGGATAAACTCCCTACAGATCACCAGGAAAAAGACAACACACCACAATCCAGTAACACACACCCCCATCAACACACCACTTCTTCTCAAACTCAGTCTCGTTCAGGGTACTCTGGTAGTACAGAAGCTCCACTCGTACCCGAGACTCCACTAGAGCTTTAAACAGTTTCACTACATCAGTCTCCGTCCCCTCCGACACCAGTCTGAACGTCTTCCAGACGGACAACTTCGCTTGAACCAGCAAGAAGTTCACAAACACGCATTTAGCTCCACGAGCTTTTGAGTATTTACACCCAAAAATAAACAGAACACGTGTGAATACAAAACCCGTCTCTCTGAGGACCCTGCTCAGGAGCTCACACAGTGGTGCAAGTCTGGTACAGTCAGAGAAGGTGTGGAACACTGTGTCAGGACTCGGACAGAACAAACACACTGGAGACTCAGCTGCAGTAAACTCTGATACGTGAGCGTTAGTGGGAACGATACAGTGTAGAATTCTCCACTGGAGATCTCCAGAGCGTTTGGGCAGAGGGGCCTTGTACAAGAGCCTCCATGAAGGCTTCAGATCATCTGGGACTGAGAGGTGAGCTCTCCATCTGGAGTCCACCCTCCCCTGTATGACAGCATAAAAGTCTGATTTAACACAGCTCTGGTACAAAGCTCCCTTACCAGCACTCGAGAAAGACATGTTCTGCAGACCCTCAGCAGCTAGGAGATTGCCTCTCCCAACGTCCCTGCTCACAAGAACATTTGGAGTAACGCGTAACTCTGGGAAGCTCAGAGACAAATATAGGGCCAAATCCAAAGGTCTCAGGGGTCCTCAGCAGGTAGGAGTGGTCCACCCTATCAAAGGCCTTCTCCTGATCCAGTGATATGACCCCCATGTCCAACTCCTCCAGCTCAGCAAACTTGAAAAGGTCTCTGATCAGGAACAGGTTATCAAAGATAGAGCGCTCTGGAACGCAGAAAGACTGGTCGCCATGGATACCTGAGGCTATACAGCTTTTCAGTCTGTTAGTTAAGAGCCTTAGACAGAATTTTATAATCAATTCCGAGAAGGGAGACTGGACGCCAGTTCTTTAAACAGCTGAGATCCCCTTTCTTAGGCAGCAAGGTCACTACTGCCCTCCGACAGCTGAGCGGAAGGAGGCCCGAGTCCACACTTTCCAAGAAAACGGAGTGCAAGTCTGGTCCAATCAGGGGCCAGAACTTCTTATAAAACTCTGCAGTTAAGCCGTCCAGCCCAGGGGCCTTGCCCTCAGACTGCTCATGTGCAGAGGCAGAGAGTTCCTCAAAAGTCAGTAAGCAGTCTAAATCAGCTCTGTGTAGATCCGACAGGCGAGGCAAGTCACACAGCAACCAGTCCATCACTGTCTGGTCACACGGTTCAGCGCTGTAGAGATCTGGTAGTACAGCAGTGCATGTCTCCTGATTTCCTGATTATCCACCGTCTCTCTTCCGTCTGATAGCCGTAAGCAGGTAAGGGCCTTTTTCTCCCGAGTCTTGTTCTCCAGGCTGAAGAAGAAGGATGTTGGAGCATCTACGTAGTTGAGGTTTGTGAACCGTGCTCGCACCAGGGCTCCACGGCCTCTTTCCTCTAGCAGGTTTCTCAACAACATCTTCTTGTGCTCAAGATTTTCAGCATCACTGGAATCACACAGATCCACTGCACCGCAACTGGACTTCAGAATTTCTTGTTCGAGAAGATCCATCTTGTTCTTCAGCGTGCTTGCATTGTGAGCAGTATATTTTTGGCAAAAACATTTAATTTGAGACTTTTTCTCTCTCTCCAAGCCCCCCAAAAGAGTGAAATAGTGCACAAAGAGGTGGTCTTGAGCTGATCTGCTGTTAAAACGCCAGCATGATTTATGCTCTGAGACAGAAGGAGACAGCGGAGCGACACACAGTAACCATAAGATTTAGTGTAAGTCAGTGTGATGGTGAGTTGAGATGAAGGCTAGTAAAGCGTGTATGTTAGTTATGGTTATATGTAATGACTAGTTAAGAAAGTAAGTCAGTGTGATGGTGAGTTGAGATGAAGGCTAGTAAAGCGTGTATGTTAGTTATGGTTATGTGTAATGACTAGTTAAGAAAGTAAGTCAGTGTGATGGAGAGTTGAGATGAAGGCTAGTAAAGTGTGTATGTTAGTTATGGTTATGTGTAATGACTAGTTAAGAAAGTAAGTCAGTGTGATGGTGAGTTGAGATGAAGGCTAGTAAAGCGTGTATGTTAGTTATGGTTATATGTAATGACTAGTTAAGAAAGTAAGTCAGTGTGATGGTGAGTTGAGATGAAGGCTAGTAAAGTGTGTATGTTAGTTATGGTTATGTAAGGAGTAGTTAAGAAAGTCAGTCAGTGTGATGGTGAGTTGAGATGAAGGCTAGTAAAGCGTGTATGTTAGTTATGGTTATATGTAATGACTAGTTAAGAAAGTAAGTCAGTGTGATGGTGAGTTGAGATGAAGGCTAGTAAAGCGTGTATGTTAGTTGTGGTTATATGTAATGACTAGTTAAGAAAGTAATCAGTGTGATGGTGAGATGAGATGAAGGCTAGTAAAGCGTGTATGTTAGTTATGGTTATATGTAATGACTAGTTAAGAAAGTAAGTCAGTGTGATGGTGAGTTGAGATGAAGGCTAGTAAAGCGTGTATGTTAGTTAAGGTTATATGTAATGACTAGTTAGAAAGTAAGTCAGTGTGATGGTGAGTTGAGATAAAGGCTAGTAAAGCGTGTATGTTAGTTGTGGTTATATGTAATGACTAGTTAAGAAAGTAAGTCAGTGTGATGGTGAGTTGAGATGAAGGCTAGTAAAGCGTGTATGTTAGTTATGGTTATATGTAATGACTAGTTAAGAAAGTAAGTCAGTGTGATGGTGAGTTGAGATGAAGGCTAGTAAAGCGTGTATGTTAGTTATGGTTATATGTAATGACTAGTTAAGAAAGTAAGTCAGTGTGATGGTGAGTTGAGATGAAGGCTAGTAAAGCGTGTATGTTAGTTATGGTTATATGTAATGACTAGTTAAGAAAGTAAGTCAGTGTGATGGTGAGTTGAGATGAAGGCTAGTAAAGCGTGTATGTTAGTTATGGTTATATGTAATGACTAGTTAAGAAAGTAAGTCAGTGTGATGGTAAGTTATGTCCGTAAATGATGTAAGCTTTGCTTAAGAACATAACCACAAAATATAAAAGCCTGAACTTCATTCACTTCACCGTTCTGATTATAGTTACAAACACACACTTCTAAGAACAAACACCCCTCACACACACTTTTCCCTCCCAGTGATGCTTAAAATACACAGTAACTAAATATCAGGTGGTGTTTGTAGCAGTTTGGAGTCTAAAATGCACCAAATCCAGTACAGAGAGAATATTCAGTTTAGTTAGTTTACAGTAAGCAGATCAGTAAGTGTAGAACAAGCTTCTGAGTGTACAGTAGCCAGTCTTGTGAATTTATAGTATGATACACAGGTCTAGTAATACATTTCAATAATAGTAATTATTAAAATGTTTTCTTTAAAACGGTATTATAAGCAAATTAAGTAATAAATGTTAAGAAATCTGTCTTATTTTGTTATATATTTATTATTGCTCTTTAATTAAAAAATGTATATTTTATCCGATTACTCGATTAGAGTCTCGATTACTAAAATAATCAATAGCTGCAGCCCTACAGTACAGTATGATGTGGTACTGAGGAGACCAGTCAGTAGCATATGGTGTGGTTAGGAGACCAGTCAGTACAGTATGATGTGGTACTGAGGAGACCAGTCAGTACAGTATTGAGGTTCTGAGGAGATCAATATAGTTTTATTATTATTATTATTATTATTATTATTATTATTATTATTATTATTATTATTATTATTATTTCCTTTGCTGTTTTTTCATTATTACTTCCTGCTTTTACTGCTTATTTATTCATCTTTGTTGTTTTTACCAGATGTTTATTTGGAGTTTATTTTCTAGATTTATATAGATTTTATTTATTTATTCTTTATTTTTGTCTTATTCTTGGTTTTTGTGTCTTATTTAAATTTTATTTGTTTTCTTTTATGATTTATCTTAATTTTGTCACTTTGTTTATATTGTTTCTTTTACATTTTTAAGTTCTCATATTAAAATTCATTTTAATTTCTTTTCATTTTATTTTTGTTATAAAAGTGTAATGCTGGGCTACATTGTAAATGAGGGTCTCTCTTAATGTACCCCCGAGTGAGAATAAAGGTTGATTGATAAACGGTGTAGCAGTTACATTCTGGAACTTCAGGTCACTGAGTCTCTCAGACACTGTTTAAGGTGGAACTCCTTATCAGAGATTAACAGCATTAAAATAATAATAATGTTATTAAGTGCTGAAGTTTACTGTTCATATTAAACTGTGTACAAATCTGCTGACAGAACATCATTAAGTGTAATTAATCTATTTTCTAAACAGCTCCACTATTATTATTATTATTATTATTATTATTATTATTTATGTATCAGTGTAATATTATTAACTTAACTGCTACAGTCATAGTTACTCTAACACATAACAGGCAGTGCAGCAGTAACTCCTTTAGACTGTCTGTCTATAATATAAAGATAGAAATGGTTCTTTCTGATAAGAGAATTAGACCAGACTGTGTACACCAGCCTCTCACAAACCCTTAACACTCTGACTCAGTTCTGACTCACTTCCACAGTTTAGATATATTTACATACATATTCACTGAGTTTAGTCTCAGAGTCACATTGTAAACTGGTGGGTTTCAAAGCCTGATTTGTAAAGACCCCTGAGTAAACAGCACAGAGCTTTAGTTACTTGTTTTTAGTTCTCACACAGGTGAAGCCCAGAGTCCTCACCACTGACACACACACACATACACTCACACACACACACACACACACAAACACACACACACACTCACACACACACACACACACACACACAGTTCTGTTGGTGTCACTTCACTGTGTGTTACTATAGAGACAGTAATTCAGTAACTCACTGTAGTTTCTCCAGTTTACAGTGTGGATCCTCCAGTAGATCAGAGAGCAGCTTCACTCCTGACTCTCCTGGTTTATTACAGTCCAGATTCAGCTCTCTCAGGTGTGAGGGGTTTGATTTCAGAGCTGAAAGTAAAGCAGCACAGCCTCCCTCTGTAATACTGCAGTAGGACAGTCTGTAGAGAGAAGAAGAAAAACTCACTTATTAACATTCATAAACATCATCTCACACACACACACAGATAAACATTCTGCTTCATGAAACACCTTAAACACATAAATACTATATTACTACCAGATCAGGTGGAGAGAGTAGAGAGAGAGTAGAGAGAGAGAGAGAGAGAGAGAGAGAGAGAGAGAGAGAGAGAGAGAGAGAGAGAGAGACAGAGAGAGATAGAGAGAGATACAGAGAGAGAGAGACAGAGAGAGAGACAGAGAGACAGACAGAGAGAGAGAGAGAGAGAGAGAGAGAGAGAGAGAGAGAGAGAGTGAGAGAGAGAGAGAGAGAGAGAGAGAGAGAGATACAGAGAGATACAGAGAGAGAGAGAGAGAGAGAGAGAGAGAGAGACAGACAGAGAGAGAGAGAGAGAGAGTGAGGGAGGGAGAGAGAGAGAGAGAGAGAGAGAGAGATGAAATCAGTGTGTAATCTGTATGTAAGTGTAAAAATGTAAATCAGTCTTTAGTTAAAGGAGATTGTTTACAGACTTTAAGAGTTTTTGAACTATAAATAAAAGAAAACATGATTCCAACAAGAAAACTGAACTGAAACAACAGAAAGAATAAAGAAGATAAACAAACACAGAGTGCAGTAAAAGATGTGGACTGTTTATGTGAACTGTGTATAAAATCTGGAGCAAGTTTTATCTTTAAAGCACTTTCTAGCCGTATGCATTCTCTCCATCCATTCCATGTGAATGTTCTGCAGTGAGTAAATACAAATAAACAAGTTCCTGTGAAAAAAAATGTAAATTAAAAGAAATTGATCCATGACAGGTTTTTAAAAAAAAAAGGTAAAAATTCAAACATCCACAAGAAGACGTGCACAGTATATAAATATAAGTGCCAACCAGGCCTGGGCATTACTGAGAATTAATTATTTGGATATTCCCTTATTATAAAAATCAGGATAATCTGTGTTGGGTGGGTTGGATCCATAATATAAACTTAACTCATGCATGAATTTCAATGGTTCAGTATTTTTATAATTATCCATCCATTTTATATTTATCTGATTTATTTAAAAACACACAATAGTACCGGATAATATTAATTTTTTAATTAATACTTATTATGATAAATCATATTTTAATCATTTAACGCAATAAGAAAACAAAACTAACAGAAATGGCTCCATGTTTAAATGTTTAAATGGACACAGACACAGAATCTCTGCTTGTATTTCCAAATACATCATCGTAAAGTATCTGCTGCTCAGCGCCGGATCTGCAGTCACGCTGAGGCCGATATCCGATTATATCGCCCTGTCGCCCAGGCCTAGCGCCAACTACTGCTGAGTTACATACATAACAATCTGGGTTTTGCCTAAATTTACATAAACAGCAAACATGGTGTAGCATTAGTCTTTTGTACAAACGTAAAATGATGTATGTCTTCAATTAGACCAAAATTCACATAAACTAATTGTAATAAGGCGGGCTTATCCCTATCGGGGCTTCCACGGACCCAGGGGCTGGACCCAAGCACAGAGCAATTAAATTCGGGAGTGAGGGGAAGTTTAAGTTTCAAGTTTAAAACACGAGGCAGATTCTGGGTTGAATTCTGGATTGAATTTAATTTAATCTGGGCAAATAATTTGTTAATCTACTGTACAGAGGTAGATATAGTGGAGACCACCTGCCAAGATCATTCTTAACCTTGTCTAAAAGAGAAATAGAGTTCTGTCTTGTTATTTGTACTAAACTGTTACAGGAATTATGGGAAGAGTAGTGGGATCTTGCTTTCTGTATTTGAATATGTTTATAGGGGGTCCAGGACAGAAAATAGATATGATTATGGGCCTAATGACAGTGCGTCTACAGCATCTGATCACAAGTACAAAGGAAGTGTCTGCTGATATGTAACAAGGACATCTTCAACATTATCAGCACACATACAAGCTGAGGCTGAAGACTCAAGACAAAGCAAACACTGAGCAGGAGGAAGAAATAAACTCACACAGGGAGGAACTGAAAAGGAGAGACATGTTGGAGACTGAAACAGAACTTACAGCAGCTCCAGCAATAATCAGTGGGGTTAACAGATCAGAACATAACTTCAACTCTGCAGATGGTAAGAATGGCTACGGGGAGGACATGGAGTAAAGATTTCAAGGAGACCGTGTAACACGGTGAGACAGAGTCCTGGTGAACCTTCTCAAAGCACACAGCCTCCAACAACAGGACCACCAAGACCCATTTTCAGAGTCATTGATGAGTTCTCACATAAAAGAGGAGAGTATCATTCATCTGTGATTCAGATCCTGAACTTACAGTAAGTCCACTTCTGTTTACGATATCTAATCTCTTTTTATTAAAGTCCAGCTGTGTCTCAGAATCAGACAGGAAACACAAAGACCACTGAAAGATCTGACAGATGACATGAACAAGGTGAAAGACCCAAAGCTGTACACAACACACCGCTGTTACAGACATCACACACAGCAGCGTCAGCCTCCTTCTCTCTGATCACTGCTACTGTAGCATGGTCAGCTAACGCTAATGCTAACACCACTAAGCTACTGCTACCTCTGCAGCTCCAGAACAGATCTGAGTCACTGAGTAACAGCAGAGGATCTCCAGTATTAACAACGAACCAGATACATACACACACAAAGTAGAACGTCCTGCAGTGTGAACTGAGATCTTTAACACACCGAGGAGATTAAACTTAGAAGAGTTCATTAGTGGAGATCTTCCAGATCAAGTCTTCAACATGTTCTCCCGTCTTTTACATCTCAACACTCAGAAAGATCTTAATTATAGGACTTAATTATACTGAGAGTTATAATCTCCTCTAGAGACACAGAGAGCTGTTGAACTAGTGAATTTGAAGGTAGGACACATTTACAGACATATGTTTCTGTAAGTCGTCTCTTTGACTGACCCTGCGCTCAACAGGACTCAACAATAACTGCTGTTCAGAAGAACCAACACTGCACACATGCTCCTGGAGAAACCAGGATGTTTCTATTCTAAAGATGAGAAGTAAGTAGCTGGTCTACTGAATAGTTCAGTGTTTTAGCAGGTGTTCTGTTTGTAGACTGATGTGCAAATTTGTTCAAAATGTTAAATATAAAGATTTAGATTAATTAACCTTTTGAGGAGATCAGTCAGTACAGTATGATGTGGTGAGGAGATCAGTCAGTACAGTATTGAGGTGGTGCTGAAGAGATCAGTCAGTACAGTATTGGTGGTGCTGTGGAGATCAGTCAGTACAGTATTGAGGAGGTGCTGAGAAGATCAGTCAGTTCAGTATTGAGGTGGTGCTGAGGAGATCAGTCAGTACAGTATTAAGGTGGTGTTAAGGAGATCAGTCAGTGTAGTATGAAGGTGGTGGTGTTGAGGAGATCAGTCAGTACAGTATTGAGGTGGTGCTGAGGAGATCAGTCAGTACAGTATTAAGGTGGTGTTGAGGAGATCAGTCAGTACAGTACTGAGGTGGTACTAAGCAGATCTGTCAGTATAGTATTGAGGTGGTGCTGAGGAGACCAGTCAGTACAGTATTAAGGTGGTGTTGAGGAGATCAGTCAGTAAGTATATAATTTAAATATAAAATATAAAATAAATAGAATATGAAACATAAAATAAATAGAATATAGAATATAAAAAATTGAAAAAGTCTCACAGTGTGTATGAGTGATGACCAGTGTAAACAGTGTAGTTTACAGTAGTGCAGGTAAACAGTGTAAACAGTGTAGTTTACAGTAGTGCAGGTAACCAGTGTAAAAAGTGTAGTTTACAGTAGTTCAGGTAACCAGTGTGAACAGTGTAGTTTACAGTAGTGCAGGTATCCAGTGTAAACAATGTAGTTTACAGTAGTGCAGGTAACCAGTGTGAACAGTGTAGTTTACAGTAGTGCAGGTAACCAGTGTGAACAGTGTAGTTTACAGTAGTTCAGGTAACCAGTGTGAACAGTGTAGTTTACAGTAGTGCAGGTAACCAGTGTGAACAGTGTAGTTTACAGTAGTACAGGTAACCAGTGTGAACAGTGTAGTTTACAGTAGTACAGGTAACCAGTGTAAACAGTGTAGTTTACAGTAGTGCAGGTAACCAGTGTGAACAGTGTAGTTTACAGTAGTGCAGGTAACCAGTGTGAACAGTGTAGTTTACAGTAGTGCAGGTAACCAGTGTAAACAGTGTAGTTTACAGTAGTGCAGGTAACCAGTGTGAACAGTGTAGTTTAAAGTAGTGCAGGTAACCAGTGTAAACAGTGTAGTTTACAGTAGTGCAGGTAACCAGTGTAAACAGTGTAGTTTACAGTAGTGCAGGTAACCAGTGTGAACAGTGTAGTTTACAGTAGTGCAGGTAACCAGTGTAAACAGTGTAGTTTACAGTAGTGCAGGTAACTCGTGTGAACAGTGTAGTTTACAGTAGTGTAGGTAACCAGTGTGAACAGTGTAGTTTACAGTAGTGCAGGTAAACAGTGTGAACAGTGTAGTTTACAGTAGGGCAGGTAACCAGTGTGAACAGTGTAGTTTACGTAGAACGTCCTGCAGTGTGAACTGAGATCTTTAACACACCGAGGAGATTAAACTTAGAAGAGTTCATTAGTGGAGATCTTCCAGATCAAGTCTTCAACATGTTCTCCCGTCTTTTACATCTCAACACTCAGAAAGATCTTAATTATAGGACTTAATTATACTGAGAGTTATAATCTCCTCTAGAGACACAGAGAGCTGTTGAACTAGTGAATTTGAAGGTAGGACACATTTACAGACATATGTTTCTGTAAGTCGTCTCTTTGACTGACCCTGCGCTCAACAGGACTCAACAATAACTGCTGTTCAGAAGAACCAACACTGCACACATGCTCCTGGAGAAACCAGGATGTTTCTATTCTAAAGATGAGAAGTAAGTAGCTGGTCTACTGAATAGTTCAGTGTTTTAGCAGGTGTTCTGTTTGTAGACTGATGTGCAAATTTGTTCAAAATGTTAAATATAAAGATTTAGATTAATTAACCTTTTGAGGAGATCAGTCAGTACAGTATGATGTGGTGAGGAGATCAGTCAGTACAGTATTGAGGTGGTGTTGAGGAGATCAGTCAGTACAGTATGATGTGGTGAGGAGACCAGTCAGTACAGTATTGAGGTGGTGCTGAAGAGATCAGTCAGTACAGTATTGGTGGTGCTGTGGAGATCAGTCAGTACAGTATTGAGGAGGTGCTGAGAAGATCAGTCAGTTCAGTATTGAGGTGGTGCTGAGGAGATCAGTCAGTACAGTATTAAGGTGGTGTTAAGGAGATCAGTCAGTGTAGTATGAAGGTGGTGGTGTTGAGGAGATCAGTCAGTACAGTATTGAGGTGGTGCTGAGGAGATCAGTCAGTACAGTATTAAGGTGGTGTTGAGGAGATCAGTCAGTACAGTATTGAGGTGGTGCTGAGGAGATCAGTCAGTGTAGTATGAAGGTGGTGGTGTTGAGGAGATCAGTCAGTTCAGTATTGAGGTGGTGCTGAGGAGATCAGTCAGTACAGTATTGAGGAGGTGCTGAGGAGATCAGTCAGTACAGTACTGAGGTGGTGCTGAGGAGATCAGTCAGTACAGTATTAAGGTGGTGTTAAGGAGATCAGTCAGTGTAGTATGAAGGTGGTGGTGTTGAGGAGATCAGTCAGTACAGTATTGAGGTGGCGTTGAGGAGATCAGTCAGTTCAGTATTGAGGTGGTGCTGAGGAGATCAGTCAGTACAGTATTGAGGAGGTGCTGAGGAGATCAGTCAGTACAGTACTGAGGTGGTGCTGAGGAGATCAGTCAGTACAGTATTAAGGAGGTGCTGAGTAGATCAGTCAGTACAGTATTAAGGTGGTGTTAAGGAGATCAGTCAGTGTAGTATGAAGGTGGTGGTGTTGAGGAGATCAGTCAGTACAGTATTGAGGTGGCGTTGAGGAGATCAGTCAGTTCAGTATTGAGGTGGTGCTGAGGAGATCAGTCAGTACAATATTGAGGAGGTGCTGAGGAGATCAGTCAGTACAGTACTGAGGTGGTGCTGAGGAGATCAGTCAGTACAGTATTAAGGAGGTGCTGAGGAGATCAGTCAGTACAGAATTAAGGTGGTGTTAAGGAGATCAGTCAGTGTAGTATGAAGGTGGTGGTGTTGAGGAGATCAGTCAGTATAGTATTGAGGTGGTGCTGAGGAGACCAGTCAGTACAGTACTGAGGTGGTACTAAGCAGATCAGTCAGTACAGTATTAAGGAGGTGCTGAGGAGATCAGTCAGTACAGTATTAAGGTGGTACTGAGGAGATCAGTCAGTACAGTATTAAGGTGGTACTGAGGAGATCAGTCAGTATAGTATTAAGGTGGTACTGAGGAGATCAGTCAGTACAGTATTAAGGTGGTACTGAGGAGATCAGTCAGTACAGTATTAAGGTGGTGCTGAGGAGATCAGCCAGTACAGTATTGAGGTGGTGTTGAGGAGATCAGTCAGTACAGTATTAAGGTGGTGTTGAGGAGATCAGTCAGTACAGTATTAAGGTGGTACTGAGGAGACCAGTCAGTACAGTATGGTGTAATGCTGAGGAGATCAGTCAGTACAGTATTGAGGTGGTGCTGAGGAGATCAGTCAGTACAGTATTAAGGTGGTGTTGAGGAGATCAGTCAGTACAGTATTAAGGTGGTGTTGAGGAGATCAGTCAGTAAGTATATAATTTAAATATAAAATATAAAATAAATAGAATAGGAAACATAAAATAAATAGAATATAGAATATAAAAAATAGAAAAAGTCTCACAGTGTGTATGAGTGATGACCAGTGTAAACAGTGTAGTTTACAGTAGTGCAGGTAAACAGTGTAAACAGTGTAGTTTACAGTTAGGCAGGTAACAGTGTGTAACAGTGTAGTTTACAGTAGTTCAGGTAACCAGTGTGAACAGTGTAGTTTACAGTAGTGCAGGTCCAGTGTGAACATGTAGTTTACAGTAGTGCAGGTAACCAGTGTGAACAGTGTAGTTTACAGTAGTGCAGGTAACCAGTGTGAACAGTGTAGTTTACAGTAGTTCAGGTAACCAGTGTGAACAGTGTAGTTTACAGTAGTGCAG
>CM038702.1:68040516-68056895 GCA_021613375.1 Megaleporinus macrocephalus | reverse complement strand
CCAAAGTTTGGTGTGCCAGGACCACTGATGCACTTCAGCTTCTCACTCACACCATCTCAGGTAAGCCAGATCATATCATCATCCACACTGGCACTAATGACTTGAGAGCACAGCAAGAGAGAGTAGCTGAAAATATAAGAGAGGTAGCACAGACTGCCACACAGACCTTCCCCACCGCAAAGGTCTCCATCTCAACCATCCTGCCCCGGAGAGACTTCCACCCTGCTACCATCCAGAAGGTAAATGCAGAAATCTCTCGCAGATGTGCATTAATGGCCAACGTGCATCTGGTGCACCACCCCAACCTAAGCATCCACAATCTCCATGACCATGTCCATCTTCACAAAGACTGTGTGGGAATCTTCGCCAAAAACCTGAAAGACGTGGTCCTGGGACGCAATCCAGACAGCCCCCTGAGAAGTAGGCCACTCTACACACCATCAGCCAGGAAGACCAGTGGACACCCAGCATTCCACCACTTCCACCCCCTTCCTCCACACAGCCATTCCAGACCCATTGCAGCTCCAGCACACTGGATCTCCACCCCACGCAGACCTGCCAAACCCAGCCCAGCACCCCACCCCCCAACGCCTAGGAAACTACACCCTCAGCCAGCTCCCAACCCAGCCCATCCACATCCAACCCCCAGCCTGATACCCCCAGCGCCCGGCCCCTGTACGCAGCAACAGAAGCAGAGCTACGCTGCAGCAGTGAAAAGCCCAGCATCCACCAGTGCTGCAGATCTAGGAGAGATCAAACAGCTGCTCAGTCTCATTTGCAGCAGACTGATAAGCTAAGTGACAATCACTATACACACAGAAATCACATAAATAAATAAATAATCTATTAAATACATAAAACCAATAGATAAAACTTACATGATTGTAATTGCACATTGTTTGCTAATGGTTGGTTTATCATTATGTATGAATATCAGTTCCTCTATATAGATTTATCTCCTTTTTTAAAAACCATTTATATTTGTATCCTCACTGTTAACATCGTTCAAAATGAAATCTCTATCTATCTCAATGTGGAACATTCAGGGCATACACTCATCTCTATTTGGGATCAAAAGTAGAAACAATGAATTCATAAACAACACAAAAAACATTGACATTATAATCTTACAAGAAACCTGGTGTAAACCTGGCTCCATCACTCACTGTCCCGCAAACTATACAGAGATCATCATCCCCTCTGTTAAACACCCTGATATTAAACGAGGTAGAGATTCTGGCGGAATTGTACTTTGGTACAAATCTGAACTTTCTAAATTTATAGTCCCAATAAAATCAGAAAAATCCCAAATTTGGCTGAAAATAAACAAAGAAATTACAAACACTCCAAAAGACGTCTTCCTGTGTACCATATACATCCCTCCCAGAGAAAACCCGTACTTTGATGAAGATTGCTTTCTCAGTCTACAAGATCAGATCAGCAGCTTCCAGGCCCAGGGAAGTGTGCTGATCTGTGGGGACCTGAACGCACGCACAGGATCTCTACCCGACCTCAACACAGAAAATGGTAACAATTATATATTCGGACATCAATACCCAAAAAACATCACTAACCTCCCCCGATATAATTCTGATTCACAGATGAACCGCAACGGAAAAGACCTCCTGCAGCTCTGTCAGAGTCGGGGTCTGTACATCGTCAACGGGAGGTTAAGAGGGGACACTTTAGGAAGATATACATTTTGCTCACCTCTTGGAAATAGTACAGTAGATTACATGATCACAGACTTAGACCCTTTCTCTCTCAGCGCATTCACTGTTAGACCACTAACCCCTCTGTCTGACCACAGCCCAATCACTGTGTTCATTAAAAGGACAGAGACTAACAGCACTGCACACACAGCCCAGTAAGCTGAACAACATCAGGAGATCATACAGATGAACCCAAAACAGCTCAGAAGAGTTCCAGAAAGCAATCAGCACTCCAGAAATTCAAACACATTTAGACACCTTTCTGGACACCACATACACTCACAGTATTGATGGCATCAATCTCGCAGTTCGGAATATGAACCACATTTTCATTAGGTCTGCCCAAATATGCAAATTAAAACAATTAAAGAACAAACCCAAAAAGTCAAACAATGATAAATGGTTTGACACAGAATGTCAAAAAATTAGAAAGGAATTAAGAAAATTATCAAATCAGAAACACAGAGACCCGAGTAATGCAGATTTACACCTTCAGTACTGCCAAACTCTGAAACTCTACAAACGTACACTCAGAATCAAAAAAGCACAACACACACACAAACAACTGACACTAATTGAGGAGTCCATAAATACAAACAGATTTTGGGAACATTGGAACACGCTCAATAAAACTACATCAGAAGAACTGGCCATCCATAATGGGGAAATTTTAAATTACTATATAATAAAATACCCCCAAATACAAAACCTGAACAGAAAAATATCAGGGAAAAACTACGTACTTTAGAATTGGTAATAAAAAACTCCCAGAATCCACTGGACTCCCCCATTACTGAACAGGAACTTCAAAACAAATTATTAACCCTAAAATCTAAAAAATCATGCGGATCTGATGGCATTTTAAATGAAATGCTCAAATATACAAGTAAAAAGTTCCAATTGGCCGTTCTTAAACTGTTCACTATGATTCTGAGTGTAGGTTACTTCCCTGACATCTGGAGCCAAGATCTTATACCTCCCATCTTCAAAAACAGAGACAAACTCGACCCTAACAGTTACCGAGGCGTCTGTGTGAACAGTAGTCTGGGGAAGGTACTGTGCAGTATCATCAATTCAAGACTTCCTATTGAAACACAGTGTCCTGAGTAACAGTCAGATTGGATTCATCCCAAATCACCACACATCAGATCATATTTACATCCTACACACCCTGATTGACCTTCATGTGAAACACACCAAAATAGAATATTTGCATTTTTATTGATTTCAAAAAAGCTTTTGATACCATTTGGTACAACAGTCTATTTTACAGAGTTATTGAATGTGGTGTGGGGGGTAAAACGTATGACATTATTAAATCTATGTACACAAATAATAAGTGCAGTATAAAGATTGGCAACAAACAAACAGAGTTCTTTTCTCAGGAGTGTGGAGTGAGACAGGAGCGTGGAGTGAGACAGGAGCGTGGAGTGAGACAGGGCTGCTGCTTAAGCCCAACTTTATTCAACATTTATATTAATGAATTGGCTACAGTCTTAGAGCACTCTGCAGCACCCGGTCTCACTCTACACGACTCAGAAATCAAGTTCCTGCTCTATGCAGACGACCTGGTTCTGCTGTCCCCCACAGAGCAGGGCCTACAGCAGAACCTGGACCTGCTGGAGCAGTACTGCCAGACCTGGGCCCTGGCAGTAAACCTGAAGAAGACCAGAACTATAATTTTTCAAAAGAGATCCAGATCTCAGGGAAGCACTTCCTGCTTCACACTAGGGACACATCAATTAGACAGATGTAAAGAGCTCAGTTACTTAGGACTGAAGATCAGTTCAACTGGAAACTTCAGTCCAGCAGTTAATGAGCTGAGAGAGAGCACGCAGGGCATTCTACACCATCAAACCACAAATTCCTGTTCAAATACCAATCCAGATCTGACTCAAATTATTCCAATCAATTATAGAACCCATTCTCCTGTATGGTAGTGAGGTATGGGGGGCACTCTCAAATCAGAATTTTGACCAATGGGAGAAACATCCCACAGAAATGATGCACACCGAGTTCTGTAAAAATATCCTGCAAGTACACAAAACAACAACAAACAACAAACAACAAACAACGCCTGCAGAGCTGAATTAGGACAATACCCACTATTACTCAAAATTCAAAAAAGATTATTAAATATTGGCTACACCTAAAAAACAGTGACCCCCACTCCTATCACCATAAAGCCCTGCAATGCCAAGAGCTGAGCAAAGAAAAGAGCCCCCCTCACACAGCTGGTCCTGACACTGAGTTCACTAACACACACTAACACTGTTACACGTCAGGACCAGTCTGTAGTACAAACAATCAGACCAAACCAAATTCTAACACTCCAAAAACTAAACTACACCACTCACTGGAACACACACACACACACACACACACACACACTCACACTAACACTGTTACACGTCAGGACCAGTCTGTAGTACAAACAATCAGACCAAACCAAATTCTAACACTCCAAAAACTAAACTACACCACTCACTGGAACACACACACACACACACACACTCACACACACACTAACACTGTTACACGTCAGGACCAGTCTGTAGTACAAACAATCAGACCAAACCAAATTCTAACACTCCAAAAACTAAACTACACCACTCACTGGAACTCACACACACACACACACACACTCACACACACACTAACACTGTTACACGTCAGGACCAGTCTGTAGTACAAACAATCAGACCAAACCAAATTCTAACACTCCAAAAACTAAACTACACCACTCACTGGAACTCACAGACACCAGCACAGAGCAGAGTGCAGTGCTATCTGGCCCTAAAGCGTCAGTACACTGTAGCTGAGTACCTGAGCACAGTGACTGACCTCAAACACAGAACCACGCTGACCAAGTACAGACTCAGTGACCACAGCCTGCCGTACAGACCGGCCGCTACAGGCAGTCCTGGCTGCCTAAAGAGCAGAGAGTGTGTCTGCAGTGCAGCAGTAACGCTGTAGAGACGGAGCTGCACTTCCTCACAGAGTGAGAGAAATTTAAACAGTTACGAGAAATTTACTTTACACACTTCCAGAAGATTCACCCCCAGTTTAAGCGTCACTCTGCTGACCTCACACTGACCCTCCTGCTAGGAGAACAGAGAGACAGCAGCACCCTGGCAGCTCGGTACGTTACAGCCTGTCACAACATGAGGGACAGTGAGTGACCCACCCAAACACCACACACACACACACACACACGCAACAGTTGCCCTGATTGTAAATATCTTTTATCTGTAAACATTTTATGTATATATTATATCTTTGTATGGTTGTGTTAAAGTCAATAACTAATTTTAAATTTAATTGTTATTATTATTATTTTAATTGTTTAATGTTCAGAAAGTTCATCTGTGATGTTTTGTTGATGCTTTGGCAAAACAGTATATAACTATGATCAATAAAGCTTATTGAATTGAATTGAATTGAATTGAGAGAGAGGGAGAGAGAGAGAGAGTGAGGGAGAGAGGGAGAGAGAGAGAGACAGTGAGAGAGAGAGGGGGGGGGGAGAGAGAGAGAGAGAGAGACAGTGAGAGAGAGAGAGAGAGACAGACAGAGAGACAGAGAGACAGAGAGAGAGAGGGAGAGACAGAGAGAGAGAGAGAGAGACAGTGTGAGAGAGAGAGTGAGGGAGAGAGGGAGAGAGAGAGAGACAGTGAGAGAGAGAGACAGTGAGAGAGAGAGAGAGAGAGAGTGAGGGAGTGAGGGAGAGAGAGAGAGACAGTGAGAGAGAGAGAGAGAGAGAGGGAGAGAGAGAGAGAGAGGGAGAGAGTGAGAGAGAGAGAGAGAGACAGTGTGAGAGAGAGAGAGAGTGAGAGAGAGAGACAGTGTGAGAGAGAGAGAGAGAGAGAGTGAGGGAGAGAGAGAGACAGTGAGAGAGAGAGAGACAGTGTGAGAGAGAGAGAGAGTGAGAGAGAGATACAGTGTGAGAGTGAGAGAGAGAGAGAGTGAGGGAGAGAGGAAGAGAGACAGTGAGAGAGAGAGAGACAGTGTGAGAGAGAGAGAGAGAGTGAGAGAGAGAGACAGTGAGAGAGAGAGAGAGAGAGAGTGAGGGAGAGAGGGAGAGAGACAGTGAGAGAGAGAGAGACAGTGTGAGAGAGAGACAGTGAGAGAGAGAGAGAGAGAGTGAGAGAGAGAGAGAGAGAGTGAGAGAGAGAGACAGTGAGAGAGAGAGAGAGAGAGAGTGAGGGAGAGAGGGAGAGAGACAGTGAGAGAGAGAGAGACAGTGTGAGAGAGAGACAGTGAGAGAGAGAGAGAGAGAGTGAGAGAGAGAGAGAGAGAGTGAGAGAGATACAGTGTGAGAGAGAGAGAGAGAGAGTGAGGGAGAGAGGGAGAGAGAATTTTACAAGCACCTTTATTGTGAACAAACTACAACACCAAAAAAAACGCTCCAAGACCAGCGTTACCTCACGCGTACACTTCAAAAAGGAAAAAGAAAAGAAACCAAAGAAAAAATGGATCAGAAAAAATAGATAGTTTAGGTTAGATATCTAAACAATATTAAAAAGTTATCAACAAATTATCATCATCTTTAACTACACACAGAACTTCACTGACCGCCCAGTTGATCCGGAACTCATTTAAGTTCCCCACCAGTTTATAATCAGCATGTTCTAGTTTCAGTCGCGCAGCCGCTAGACCCTTAAACACAGCCCTCGCATCAGCCGAGCCCCGGCCCAGCATCCTGTTCTTTCTGGACTTCCATATAACAAGCTTCACTGATCCCGACAAGAAGTTCAGCAGTACCAGCACCTGTCTTCTCCTCACTGTGTACTTCAGCCCATAAACAAACAACTGGAGAGAGAACCGTTCACCAAGAGATAAAACCAACCAGCCAGAAGATCAAACAGAAGATTCAGCCTGGTGCACTGCACAAACAGGTGAAACACCGTCTCACTCTCAGAGCAGAAAGGGCTGCCCCCCGGCAACAGCTGGATCGAGGTGCGCCCTGTGTCTGTTTGTGGCTATTGCCCCATGTACTATCCTCCACTGGAGGTCAGCTGTCCGTTTTTCAATCGGACGCTTGTACAGGGTCCGCCAGCAGCCTTTAGGGGAGGAACCAGTACCAAAAAACTCAGACCACCCCGTGGATGAAAAATCAGTCAAAAATCTTGCCTGAGACACCTTCACACAGATCAGATACAGAAACCTACGTCCGAGTGTGGTAAAAACACCTAGAGCCGGAGTTGTAAAAGACAGCAATCGCCCCTCATCCTCAGCCCAATCTCCAACAGCAGGAGCGACAGTCCAGTGAGGGAAGAACATAGGACCCATCATCCCACTGGGCTATGGTAGGTGGATCAGTCAGGAAGGACCAGTAGTCAGTAGGTAACGACCTCTGCACCTGCACCTATTGCCGTGGTAATAAGGTGTCCCAGCTTCGAGAAACCAGTGGCAAGCAGGCGTGAGCGCAGACTGTCAGAAGACAAAAGAGGGGGTGCAAAGAGTTGAAAAACAGAGGCTCCTCAAACAGCCAGGTCCCAGCGGACGTCCCAGATAGCCTAGAGACTGAAAAGACTTTCCAGGCCTCCAGAACAGACTGGTAAAATGGAGTGAGGTCTTTAAGTTCAGTGTCCCTTAACTCCATCAGAAACAAGCCCAAACCCATTCCACCAGCTCGATGTAGGAGCGTAACTGCAATGTCCACCCATGCAGGACACTCACAGCACATCAGTCTCTGAGCAGCTTGCAGTCGAAGTGCCATGATCCTCGACCTGATGTCCACCAATCCTTGCCCTCCCTCTTGGACTGGAAGGTACAGGGCAGCCGAACGGATCCAGTGCTGACCTGACCAAAAAAAGCTCACCAGATGTCTTTGCACCTCCTGCACCAGGCCAGTGGGAGGCTGTAAAACACTGAGTCTGTGCCAAAGGGTGGAGGCGATCAGGTTATTGGCAACCAGTACCCTCCCCCTATAGGACAACTGGGGAAGCACCCATTTCCAAGCGAGACAACTTGGCGCACACTCTCTCCACTATGCCGTCCCAATTCCGCTTCTGAAATTCATCTGTACCAAGAAAAACACCCAGCACCTTCAGGCCATCCGTGGTCCACCTCAGGCTCCCAGGAAGAGAAGGAAGACTTTCCCTTCGTCTCTGACCAGCCCACAGAGCTTCACTCTTATCCCAATTGACCCTAGCTGAGGAAGCCTTCTCATACAGCCCTAAGCTCTCAGATAGAGAACGCACGTCTTCACGTTTATAAAAATGGTTACATCGTCAGCATAGGCAGATAAAGCGACACCTACAGTTTGGCCCATTTGTGAACCACGAAACCCCAATATTCTCTGCCTAAGTTGAAAAAGCAGTGGCTCAATTGCCAAACTATACAGTTGGCCAGACAAGGGACACCCTTGCGTAATGCCTCGGGTGACAGCAATAGGCCTACTTAAACCACCACCAACCTTAACCACACAAGAGGCCCCAGAATACAGCAGCCGTATCCAACCCAAAAAAACCTCACCAACTCCAAACGCTTTAAGAACATTAAAATCGTACTGGTGATCAACACGGTCAAACACTTTTTCTTGGTCAAGAGATATCAGCCTAACAGATCCCCCAGAAGCCTTACACAAATCCAGAACATCCCGTACTAAAAACAAGTTGTCCATGATCGATCTATCTGGTATACAATAGGATTGAACCCTGTGTGCCACCCTAGAAAGATAGTTCTTAAGCCTGTTAGACAGACACTTAGAAAAGATCTTGTAATCAGTGGTTAAAAGTGCAACAGGTCTCCAGTTCTTCAACAAAGACAAATCCCCTTTCTTAGGCAGTAAAGAGAGTACTGCACGGCGACAGGACCCCGGTAAACCCCCCCCCCCTATTACATTCACAAATCACTTCATAAAAGTCACCCCAATACAGTCCCAAAAGTGCTTATAAAAGTCAGACAGAAGGCCATCAATTCCAGGAGACTGGAATGTGAAGCTGCCCAACTGCAGCAGTCAGCTCCTGTAACGTCAAATCAGACTCCAGAGCAGTTCTGGAATCTGAGTCCAGCCTCGGTGGTCCTTCCAGAAGCTGCGTAGTGCAGTCAGCATCACATTGTTCAGACGTATAGAGGGAAGAGTAGAAGTCCACTGCATGTTTACGCATGTCTTTAATGTCAGTAGTCACTTTACCATCAGGAAGACGAAGGCAGACCATTTGCTTATGCTGGGCTGTTGAGCGCTCCAGGTTGAAGAAGAAAGAACTCGGGCATCCATGTCTGCAAGAACGCTAAACCGGGATCTGACCAAGGCTCCCTTCACCCTCTCACTAAGAAAGGAGCTCAATTCCATCTTCTTGTGTCGCAGAGTGCCCAAACTGCTGGGGTCATAATCAACCGTCAGGCCGAGTTCCAGAGAGCGTATGTCCTTCTCTAGAGTCCGAATGAGCTGCCAGACTGTTGCACTGGAATTGGCCGTGTACTGCTGACAAAATGTTCGGATTTGTGCTTTCCCTACTTCCCACCACTGCCTCAAACTAGAAAAGCGGCCTTTCTCTGCCCTCCACTGTGTCCAGAAACATTTAAATTTAAAACAAAAACTCTCGTCTTAGAGCAGTTTAACATTAAAATGCCAATACGATGGTGCACTGGAGAACCAGGACAGACTAATTATGACTGAAACCAAGTGGTGGTCCGAAAAAACAACAGGAAAAATAGAGCAATCAGTGACTCTGCAACTAAAATGTCTAGACACATAAATACGATCCAGTCCAATAAATTAGCCTCTATCAGGAATTTGGACAAGCACACAGAGGACTGCACATGAGGTTCTTCAGAGGTGCGATCAACAGTGAAATCCACTGTGCAGTTCCAGCCCCCCCCCCATAACGATACAGCCATCATCATCAAACTGCCTTAAAACACCTTGTAGTGTGTTAAAAAAACAACACGCTCACGCCCCACATTGGGTGCATAAACATTAATAAAATAAAATAATACACCTTCAATTTCAGCTTTAGTGACCATGAGGCGACCCTTCACAACTTCCTCCGTGTGCAAAATCTGAACTCCTAAAGACGGAGAAAATAAAATCGCCACGCCTGCACTCAAACTACTACACCCGTAACTAAGCACACACTACCCCCCCCCCACCACATCGCCCAGTCTGCTTCATTCCCCTCATCACTATGGGTTTCTTGGAGAAAGATGACATGTAGTCTCTTAAGCTGTCAAAGACTAGAGCACGTCTGTGTCTGTCTCTACCATCGTTAATATCGAGGCGTACACCATATACGTGCGGCCCTCGTGCTTCACTCGGAATGAAACATCGAGCGTGTTATCAGGAGACTCCAGGGTCACGTAAACAAACCTCCTGAAAGACACCACGTGCCTCAGAGACGGATGTTTACAGCCCAGAAATTTTGATTGCGGTGGTGAGTTTGCAGAAGCGAGCGAGCTCTTGCTCCAGCGCGTCATTGGATATGAACGGAGGTACGTTAGAGACAGTGACTTTAACTGAGGGTGCGAACAGCGGAGACACCTGTATCAGCAGCTCGTTCACAACCAGACCCTCCTCAACAACGCGAGTAACAAGTTCTTCTGTTTTCAGGAAGACCACCACAGCCTTATTCATCCAGGAAGCAGACTGAATGCTTTCATAGTCCACTAGCTCTCCTACAGCGAGGAGAACGTCCTCCAACGTGCGGAGGGATAAAGGTGACAGTGTCTCCCCCCCCGAGAGGCCATCCCCCCACTCCCCCCACTCCTTACACTACACTCCACTCAACCAGCTCAGACTACTCACCAGAAAGTAGAAAAAGGTAGCTCCCACCAGTAGTCTCACTCCACGCCACTCTCACACAACTCCCAGCATGCAACACGCACGCACACGGAGAGAGAGAGAGAGAGAGAGAGAGAGAGAGAGAGAGAGAGAGAGAGAGAGAGAGAGAGAGAGAGAGAGAGAGGAGAGAGAGAGAGAGAGAGAGAGGAAGAAAGAGAGAGAGGGAGTGAGAGGGAAAGAGAGGGAGAGAGAGAGAGAGAGACAAAGAAGAGAGAGAGGAGAGAGAAGAGGTAGAGAGAAGAGAGAGAGAGAGGAGAGAGAGAGAGAGTAGAGAAAGAAAAAGAGAGAGAGAGAGAGAGAGAGAGAGAGGAGAGAGAGAGAGAGACAGAGAGAGACAGAGAGAGAGAGGAGAGAGAGAGAGAGAGAGAGAGAGAAGAGAGAGAGAGAAGAGAGAGAGATAGAGAGAGAGAGAGAGAGAGAGAGAGAGAGAGAGAGAGAGAGAGAGAGAGAGAGAGAGATAGAGAGACAGAGAGAGAGAGAGGAGGTAGGAGCGCCAGCTGACAAACACTGAAATACTGAAACGCTGCAGAAACTCTGTAAACTGATCAGAAAACAGATTATAAACAGATAAAACTCCCCGCTAGCCGCTAGTAGTTCAGGCTAACCGCTAAGCTAAGCTAAGCTCCAGACGCAGCCGTTATAAACTGATACGCTGTATAGTTAGTTACCATGGAGACGGAGACCGCATGCAGAGAGGTCACGTACCCGGAGAAATGCAGGAGCGCCCAGGCCAAGAAAAAACACAAGGAGCAGAACCTACAGGAGAACCCCGACACCCTGTACACAGACTACACCCACCTCCACGGCAAGAGGGTGAAGAACAACCTGATCTTCCACACCACCGCCCTGTCCGCCTGGAGATCTGCTATCTGCACACACTACCACTTCACCTTTAAAGAGGGGATCGGCAGGGGGGGCAGGAGAACCGTCTGTACAGACGAACACCTGGACACTGAGAACCCCGTACTGACCATCACCTACTACACCAAAGGGACAGTGTTAGTGCAGGGCAACGAGCTCAGCCTCAGCTCCTTTCAGCAGAGCTTTCCTCAGCTGAGGGCTCAGGTAGAGAGAGAGAACCAGCACCACTGCTGACTGTACTGACTCTGAAGAGGACGATCCAGAGGCCCCGCCCACACATCCCGCCACAGCCCCGCCCCCATCCCCATCCCACAAGCAGCTGAGAGAGAGTCTGGCTATGCTGGAGCTGGACTTTACTGAGTTCAAAGAACACACACAGGCCAGGCTCTCACACAACCACACCAGCAGCTCCACCAGCCCCGTCCAGCAGCTCAGAGAGGAGGTCCATCAGCTACAGAGGGAGAGCCAGGCCAGCATCGCTGAGCTCAGAGTGAACCTGAGAGAGCTACAGCAGGAGAATCACAGCCTGAGAGCACAGATAGCAAAACTAAAAGAAGAAGAAATAACAAGAGAGAGAACTTTAACAACACAGCTACAGGACATGAAAGAACAGCTCCAGAACACCAGACCCTGTGCTTCAGCCTCCACACAAACACCCCCAGACACTGACACCAGCAACAGAAAACACTCAGTTACCTCAAGCCCTCCCAGCTCAGACATCCTCAGCCCCCCTCACCAGCCAGACCCACCTGAAAAGGGGGGTGACCCACCTCCACACACCCAGAAACCTCCTGTTGAGCCCACGCCTCCCCCACAGCCCACTACTACCACATCAGCAAAGCAGAAGCCTCATGTGGTGCTACTTATGGACTCGAACAGAAGGTTCCTTGACCCCCAGAAGCTCTTCCCTGGACATACGATAACAGCAAAACGCTGCAGCACCACTAGCCACGCCCACCAGCTTCTAAAGAAGGAGACCCTCGGGTGTCCTCAGTGTATAATCATCCACACAGGCACTAATGACCTCCACACCCAGCGGAGCAATACAGCAGAGGCAGTAAGGAAGGTGGCAGAGAGAGCCAGCACAGAGTTCCCCGAGAGCCGCATCATCATCTCTACTCTGCTGGCACGTTCCGACACTCCTCCTCATGTCATCAGCAGCATCAACGCGGAGATCAGCAGAGGATGTGCCACTCTACCCAACGTCCACCTGGCCTACCACCACTCCATCTCACCCCGCCACATGTACGACGGGCTTCATCTTCATGAGGATGGAGACCCTGAAAGATGCAGCTCTGGGCCGCAACACCGTAACACCACGCTTCACTCCACCTGCAGGCTCCCCTAGACCACCCCCCCTGTATATCCCAGGATATGCCCCGATGTCACCTGCCAGGCTCAGCAGGCCCTGGGCTCCTCACACCCACCCTTCTGTTTCCCCATACCTACCTGCATCCACACCAGCCGCACACTCACCTGCTGCTCCACACCCCCCCACCAAGAAGGAGAAACCTAAGTCATCACCTGTGAGAAAGCCCCCCCAACGACAAAGGCCACAGAGCTATGCTGCTGCAGTGGCACAGCCCCCACCCCCCTTACCCATAGCCCCCCCCATCAGCTACAAATGAGCTAGGGGAAATAAAAGAGATGCTTTACAGCCTGTGTACAAGACTGCTGCTGAAATAAGAGCAATGTCAAAAAAAAAATTACACTGTTCAATACACTGTTTATCAAACATATAGCTAAACTGCACTGTTGAATATATTTCTTGAAATAATATTTCTAAATAGCTTATACTAGATGTTTTCTTCTGTTATGTCTCACAATGTAGACCTAATTGATTTGTATTTTAAAGTTGGTATAAATGCACTCATTTCATATCAGTTGTTGGAACATCCAGGGTCTCTACTCCTCAGCGTTTGGTCTGAAGAGTAGAGATCCTGACTTTAGAAAGAACATTGAAGGTGTAGATGTCCTCGTTCTCACAGAGACGTGGTGTCGTGAAGACATGTCCACTCACTGTCCCTTAGGCTACTGTGAGGTTATTGTGCCCTCAATCAAATTAAGTTCAGTCCAGCGCGGTCGAGATTCTGGAGGCCTTTTGTTGTGGTACAGAGAAGAACTGGCCACAAACATCACAGCTGTAAAACTAGGGAAATCTCACTGCTGGCTAAAACTACATAAACAGATCGGCCTATCAGAGACAGACACATACCTGTGTGCTGTCTACACTCCTCCAGTAGAATCTCATATTACAACGAGGAGTACATCAGCAGCCTCCACACAGAGATCAGCCGTTTCCAGGCCCAGGGAAATGTGCTGCTGTGTGGAGATTTTAATGCTAGAACTGGATCAATGTTAGACTATGTAGACTCACAGGGCAATAAACGTGTTCGGTCAGAACTCTCCGTGCCTCACACCGGCCCTCAGAATCAGAACCAGCCTGGACTGCTCTGTAAATTAGAGCGGTAAAGAGTTAGTGCATCTCTGTCGAGCCTCAGGTCTGTACATGCTTAACGGCAGGATCAGAGGAGACTCTCTCGGGAGGTTCACGTATTGTTCAGCTCTTGGAGCTAGTGTAGTAGATTATGTCATCACTGACATGGATCCCTCCTCCTTCAACGCATTCACTGTCCGACAGCAAACTCCTCTATCAGACCACAGCCAAATTAATGTGTACCTGAAATGGTCACATCAACCCAAACAAGCAACAGCAGAGTCCAGTAAGCTGTACACAGTCCACAGGACCTACAGATGAGCTCCAGATAGTGCGGAGAAATTTATCCATGCACTTAAATCAGTTCCCGTATCAACAAAATCACTAACTTTATTAACAACAATTTTGAAAATAATAAGGAAAGTGTAAATCATGCTGTAAATGAAATTAACAGCATTCTACACATAGCATCTTCTATGGCTGACCTACAAAAAAACAAACATAAAGATAAAAAACTGAAAAAAGAAAAATGGTTTGATTATGAATGTCAATCGATTAGAAAAGAATTAAGAAAATTGTCAAATCTAAAACACAGACAACCAGAAGATCAGGACCTAAGAAAAAAATACTGTGATACCCTTAAACAGTATAAACACTCAATCAGAACCAAAAAACTAAACTATACAAATAAAACACTCAGAGACAGAAGATTCTATTAAACACAATCAGTTCTGGGAGATGTGGAATAACTTGAGCAAAACAAAACCACAAGAAGTTCCCACACAGAACAGTGAAATCTGGAAAAATCATTTTGAAAATCTGTATAAAAAAATCTCAAAGAAAGGACTAAATTCCAATTACAATCTGATCACACAAAAATTACAGTCACTCGAATGTGCAATCAAAGACAATCAGAACCCTCTCGATTATCCAATAACACAGATCTGACTCAAAAACTCAAATCATTAAAGTCTAAAAAAGCTTGTGGCCCTGACAGCATCAGAAACGAAATGCTAAAAAACAGCACTCCTGAGCTGCAGGGGGCAGTGCTCAAATTATTCAACCTCGTCCTGAGTTCAGGATGTTTTCCTGACATCTGGAGTCAAGGACTCATCACCCCAATCCATAAGAGTGGAGACAAATTGGACCCCAACAATTTCAGAGGCATCTGTGTGAGCAGTAATCTGGGGAAAGTGTTTAATAACATTTTAAATAACAGAATTCTGTCTTTCCTTACCGAACACCATGTCCTGAGCAAGAATCAGATCGGCTTCCTTCCAAATCACAGAACTACTGACCACATTTACACCCTGCACACCCTAATCAACCAACACGTACATCAGACCAGAAACGGAAAAATCTTCACCTGTTTCGTAGATTTTAAGAAGGCATTCGATTCTATTTGGCACGAAGGACTATTACAAACTTCTAGAGAGCGGTGTAGGGGGTGAAGTTTATGACATCATCAAATCGATGTATTTGGGAAACAAATGTGGAGTAAAAATTGGAGACAAACACACAATTCTTCACTCAGAACAGAGGAGTGAGGCAGGGCTGCAGTCTGAGTCCAACACTCTTTAATATCTACATTAACGAGTTAGCGGTGCAGCTGGAACAGTCTGCAGCTCCTGGTCTCCCTCTGCAGGACGGGGAGGTGAAGTTCCTGCTCTACGCAGACGACCTGGTGCTGCTGTCCCCGAGCGCACAGGGGCTACAGCAACACCTGGACCTGCTGGAGCAGTACTGCCAGAACTGGGCCCTGGCAGTAAACATGAAGAAGACCAGAGTTATGGTCTTCCAAAAGAAGCCCAGATGTCAGGAACACAGATACCAGTTCAGTCTGGGCAGCACCGCCCTGGAGCACACGCTGCAGTGCACGTACCTCGGCCTCGTTATTACTGCATCCGGGAGTTTCAGTACGGCAGTGAACGCACTAAAAGATAAAGCTCATCGAGCAACGTACGCCTTCAGGAGAAACTCTACAATATCCACATTCCCATTCCAATCTGGTGTAGAATATTCCATAGTGTGATCCAGCCCATTGCCCTGTACGGGAGTGAGGTATGGGGTCCACTCAGTCAGCACAGCTACACTAGATGGGACAAGCATCCAACAGAAGCCCTGCATGCAGAATTCTGCAGAATGATCTAAAAGTCCAGAGAAAAACTCCCACCAACGCATGCAGGGCAGAATTAGGCCGATTCCCTCTGAAAATTAATATCAAAAACCAGCTCTAAATTTCTGGATGCACCTGAAGACGAGTCCCAGTGATACGCTGCATTTTAAGACCTTACAGAGCCAAAAACTGAACCCTGAGAAGAGCCCCCTCAGTCAGCTGGTCCTGAGGCTTATTACCCTCTAACAGATACTAACAGACAGCAGCCTCAGCCCAGCACTGCTCTACCCCCCAAATCCAACATCAGACACATCACCAAACACAGTCAGACTCAGTATCTGGAACATCAGACACATCACCAAACACAGTCAGACACAGTATCTGGAACATCAGACACATCACCAAACACAGTCAGACACAGTATCTGGAACATCAGACACATCACCAAACACAGTCAGACACAGTATC
>CM038702.1:68033016-68035516 GCA_021613375.1 Megaleporinus macrocephalus | reverse complement strand
AACGCGTAACTCTGGGAAGCTCAGAGACAAATATAGGGCCAAATCCAAAGGTCTCAAGGGTCCTCAGCAGGTAGGAATGGTCCACCCTATCAAAGGCCTTCTCCTGATCCAGTGATATGACCCCCATGTCCAACTCCTCCAGCTCAGCAAACTTGAAAAGGTCTCTGATCAGGAACAGGTTATCAAAGATAGAGCGCTCTGGAACGCAGAAAGACTGGTCGCCATGGATACCTGAGGCTATACAGCTTTTCAGTCTGTTAGTTAAGAGCCTTAGACAGAATTTTATAATCAATTCCGAGAAGGGAGACTGGACGCCAGTTCTTTAAACAGCTGAGATCCCCTTTCTTAGGCAGCAAGGTCACTACTGCCCCCCGACAGCTGAGCGGAAGGAGGCCCGAGTCCACACTTTCCAAGAAAACGGAGTGCAAGTCTGGTCCAATCAGGGGCCAGAACTTCTTCTAAAACTCTGCAGTTAAGCCGTCCAGCCCAGGGGCCTTGCCCTCAGACTGCTCATGTGCAGAGGCAGTTCCTCAAAAGTCAGTAAGCAGTCTAAATCAGCTCTGTGTAGATCCGACAGGCGAGGCAAGTCACACAGCAACCAGTCCATCACTGTCTGGTCACACGGTTCAGCGCTGTAGAGATCTGGTAGTACAGCAGTGCATGTCTCCTGATTTCCTGATTATCCACCGTCTCTCTTCCGTCTGATAGCCGTAAGCAGGTAAGGGCCTTTTTCTCCCGAGTCTTGTTCTCCAGGCTGAAGAAGAAGGATGTTGGAGCATCTACGTAGTTGAGGTTTGTGAACCGTGCTCGCACCAGGGCTCCACGGCCTCTTTCCTCTAGCAGGTTTCTCAACAACATCTTCTTGTGCTCAAGATTTTCAGCATCACTGGAATCACACAGATCCACTGCACCACAACTGGACTTCAGAATTTCTTGTTCGAGAAGATCCATCTTGTTCTTCAGCGTGCTTGCATTGTGAGCAGTATATTTTTGGCAAAAACATTTAATTTGAGACTTTTTCTCTCTCTCCAAGCCCCCCAGAAAAGAGTGAAATAGTGCACAAAGAGGTGGTCTTGAGCTGATCTGCTGTTAAAACGCCAGCATGATTTATGCTCTATGACAGAAGGAGACAGCGGAGCGACACACAGTAACCATAAGATTTAGTGTAAGTCAGTGTGATGGAGAGTTGAGATGAAGACTAGTAAAGCGTGTATGTTAGTTATGGTTATATGTAATGACTAGTTAAGAAAGTAAGTCAGTGTGATGGAGAGTTGAGATGAAGGCTAGTAAAGCGTGTATGTTAGTTATGGTTATATGTAATGACTAGTTAAGAAAGTAAGTCAGTGTGATGGTGAGTTGAGATGAAGGCTAGTAAAGCGTGTATGTTAGTTATGGTTATATGTAATGACTAGTTAAGAAAGTAAGTCAGTGTGATGGTGAGTTGAGATGAAGGCTAGTAAAGCGTGTATGTTAGTTATGGTTATATGTAATGACTAGTTAAGAAAGTAAGTCAGTGTGATGGTGAGTTGAGATGAAGGCTAGTAAAGCGTGTATGTTAGTTATGGTTATATGTAATGACTAGTTAAGAAAGTAAGTCAGTGTGATGGAGAGTTGAGATGAAGGCTAGTAAAGTGTGTATGTTAGTTATGGTTATATGTAATGACTAGTTAAGAAAGTAAGTCAGTGTGATGGTGAGTTGAGATGAAGGCTAGTAAAGCGTGTATGTTAGTTATAGTTATATGTAATGACTAGTTAAGAAAGTAAGTCAGTGTGATGGTGAGTTGAGATGAAGGCTAGTAAAGTGTGTATGTTAGTTATGGTTATATGTAATGACTAGTTAAGAAAGTAAGTCAGTGTGATGGAGAGTTGAGATGAAGGCTAGTAAAGTGTGTATGTTAGTTATGGTTATATGTAATGACTAGTTAAGAAAGTAAGTCAGTGTGATGGTGAGTTGAGATGAAGGCTAGTAAAGTGTGTATGTTAGTTATGGTTATATGTAATGACTAGTTAAGAAAGTAAGTCATTGTGAAGGTGAGTTGAGATGAAGGCTAGTAAAGCGTGTATGTTAGTTATGGTTATATGTAATGACTAGTTAAGAAAGTAAGTCAGTTTTATGGTGAGTTGAGATGAAGGCTAGTAAAGCGTGTATGTTAGTTATGGTTATATGTAATGACTAGTTAAGAAAGTAAGTCAGTGTGATGGTGACTTGAGATGAAGGCTAGTAAAGAGTGTATGTTAGTTATGGTTATATGTAATGACTAGTTAAGAAAGTAAGTCAGTGTGATGATGAGTTGAGATTAAGGCTAGTAAAGCGTGTATGTTAGTTATGGTTATATGTAATGACTAGTTAAGAAAGTAAGTCAGTGTGATGGTGAGTTGAGATGAAGGCTAGTAAAGCGTGTATGTTAGTTATGGTTATGTAAGGAGTAGTTAAGAAAGTAAGTCAGTGTGATGGTGAGTTGAGATGAAGGCTAGTAAAGCGTGTATGTTAGTTATGGTT
>CM038702.1:68018016-68028016 GCA_021613375.1 Megaleporinus macrocephalus | reverse complement strand
CTGAGCAGGAGGAAGAAATAAACTCTCACAGGGAGGAACTGAAAAGGAGAGACATGTTGGAGACTGAAACAGAACTTACAGCAGCTCCAGCAATAATCAGTGGGGTTAACAGATCAGAACATAACTTCAACTCTGCAGATGGTAAGAACGGCTACGGGGAGGACATGGAGTAAAGATTTCAAGGAGACCGTGTAACACGGTGAGACCGAGTCCTGGTGAACCTTCTCAAAGCACACAGCCTCCAACAACAGGACCACCAAGACCCATTTTCAGAGTCATTGATGAGTTCACACATAAAAGAGGAGAGTATCATTCATCTGTGATTCAGATCCTGAACTTACAGTAAGTCCACTTCTGTTTACGATATCTAATCTCTTTTTATTAAAGTCCAGCTGTGTCTCAGAATCAGACAGGAAACACAAAGACCACTGAAAGATCTGACAGATGACATGAACAAGGTGAAAGACCCAAAGCTGTACACAACACACCGCTGTTACAGACATCACACACAGCAGCGTCAGCCTCCTTCTCTCTGATCACTGCTACTGTAGCATGCTCAGCTAACGCTAATGCTAACACCACTAAGCTACTGCTACCTCTGCAGCTACAGAACAGATCTGAGTCACTGAGTAACAGCAGAGGATCTCCAGTATTAACAAAGAACCAGATACATATACACACAAAGTAGAACGTCCTGCAGTGTGAACTGAGATCTTTAACACACCGAGGAGATTAAACTTAGAAGAGTTCATTAGTGGAGATCTTCCAGATCAAGTCTTCAACATGTTCTCCAGTCTTTTACATCTCAACACTCAGAAAGATCTTAATTATAGGACTTAATTATACTGAGAGTTATAATCTCCTCTAGAGACACAGAGAGCTGTTGAACTAGTGAATTTGAAGGTAGGACACATTTACAGACATATGTTTCTGTAAGTCGTCTCTTTGACTGACCCTGCGCTCAACAGGACTCAACAATAACTGCTGTTCAGAAGAACCAACACTGCACACATGATCCTGGAGAAACCAGGATGTTTCTAATCTAAAGATGAGAAGTAAGTAGGTGGTCTACTGAATAGTTCAGTGTTTTAGCAGCTGTTCTGTTTGTAGACTGATGTGCAAATTTGTTCACACTGTTAAATATGAAGATTTAGATTAATTAACCTTTTGAGGAGATCAGTCAGTACAGTATTGAGGTGGTACTGAGTAGATCAGTCAGTACAATGTTGAGGTGGTGTTGAGGAGATCAGTCAGTACAGTATTGAGGTGGTGTTGAGGAGATCAGTCAGTACAGTACTGAGGTGGTACTGAGGAGATCAGTCAGTACAGTACTGAAGTGGTACTGAGGAGATCAGTCAGTACAGTATTGAAGTGGCGCTGAGGAGACCAGTCAGTACAGTATTGAGGTGGTGTTAAGGAGATCAGTCAGTACAGTATTGAGGTGGTGTTGAGGAGATCAGTCAGTACAGTATTGAAGTGGTACTGAGGAGATCAGTCAGTACAGTATTGAGGTGGTGTTGAGGAGATCAGTCAGTACAGTATTGAAGTGGTACTGAGGAGATCAGTCAGTTCAGTATTGAGGTGGTGTTGAGGAGATCAGTCAGTACAGTATTGAGGTGGTGTTGAGGAGATCAGTCAGTACAGTATTGAAGTGGTACTGAGGAGATCAGTCAGTACAGTATTGAAGTGGCGCTGAGGAGACCAGTCAGTACAGTATTGAGGTGGTGTTGAGGAGATCAGTCAGTACAGTATTGAGGTGGTGTTGAGGAGATCAGTCAGTACAGTATTGAAGTGGTACTGAGGAGATCAGTCAGTACAGTATTGAAGTGGTACTGAGGAGATCAGTCAGTACAGTATTGAAGTGGTACTGAGGAGATCAGTCAGTACAGTATTGAAGTGGCGCTGAGGAGACCAGTCAGTACAGTATTGAGGTGGTGTTGAGGAGATCAGTCAGTACAGTATTGAAGTGGTGTTGAGGAGATCAGTCAGTACAGTATTGAGGTGGTGTTGAGGAGACCAGTCAGTACAGTATTGAAGTGGCGCTGAGGAGACCAGTCAGTACAGTATTGAGGTGGTGTTGAGGAGATCAGTCAGTACAGTATTGAGGTGGTGTTGAGGAGATCAGTCAGTACAGTATTGAAGTGGTACTGAGGAGATCAGTCAGTACAGTATTGAAGTGGTACTGAGGAGATCAGTCAGTACAGTATTGAAGTGGTACTGAGGAGACCAGTCAGTACAGTATTGAGGTGGTGTTGAGGAGATCAGTCAGTACAGTATTGAAGTGGTACTGAGGAGATCAGTCAGTACAGTATTGAAGTGGTACTGAGAAGATCAGTCAGTACAGTATTGAAGTGGCGCTGAGGAGACCAGTCAGTACAGTATTGAGGTGGTGCTGAGGAGATCAGTCAGTACAGTATGGTGTAATGCTGAGGAGACCAGTCAGTACAGTATGATGTAATGCTGAGGAGACCAGTCAGTACAGTATTGAGGTGGTGCTGAGGAGACCAGTCAGTACAGTATTGAGGTGGTGCTGAGGAGATCAGTATAGTATTATTATTATTTATAATATTATTATCATTATTATTATTATTATTATTATTATTTCCTTTACTGTTTTTTAGTTATTACTTCCTGTTTTACTGCTTATTTTTTATTCATCTTTGTTGTTTTTACCAGACATTTATTTGGAGTTTAATTTCTAAATTTATATATATTTTATATATATGTATTCTTTATTTTTGTCTTATTCTTTTAAATTGTATTTGTATTTGTTTTCTTTTACGATTTATCTTCATTTTATTGTCACTTTGTTTATATTGTTTCTTTTACATTTTTAAGTTCTCATATTAAAATTAATTTTAATTTATTTTCAGTGTCTTTTGTTATAAAAGTGTAATGCTGGGCTACACTGTAAATGAGGGTCTCTCTTAATGTACCCCCGAGTGAGAATAAAGGTTGGTTGATAAACGGTGCAGCAGTTACATTCTGGAACTTCAGGTCACTGAGTCTCTCAGACACTGTTTAAGGTGGAACTCCTTATCAGAGATTAACAGCATTAAAATAATAATAATGTTATTAAGTGCTGAAGTTTACTGTTCATATTAAACTGTGTACCAATCTGCTGACAGAACATCATTAAGTGTAATTAATCTATTTTCTAAACAGCTCCACTATTATTATTATTATTATTATTATAATTCTATTATTATTATTATTATTATTATTATTTATGTATCAGTGTAATATTATTAACTTAACTGCTACAGTCATAGTTACTGTAACACATAACAGGCAGTGCAGCAGTAACTCCTTTAGACTGTCTGTCTATAATATAAAGATAGAAATGGTTCTTTCTGATAAGAGAATTAGACCAGACTGTGTACGCCAGCCTCTCACAAACCCTTAACACTCTGACTCAGTTCTGACTCACTTCCACAGTTTAGATATATTTACATACATATTCACTGAGTTTAGTCTCAGAGTCACATTGTACACTGGTGGGTTTCAAAGCCTGATTTGTAAAGACCCCTGAGTAAACAGCACAGAGCTTTAGTTACTTGTTTTTAGTCCTCACACAGAGTCCTCACCACTCACACACACACACACACACACACACACACATGCACACGCACATGCACACGCACATGCACACGCACTTGCACACACACAGTTCTGTTGGTGTCACTTCACTGTGTGTTACTATAGAGACAGTAATTCAGTAACTCACTCTAGTTTCTCCAGTTTACAGTGTGGATCCTCCAGTAGATCAGAGAGCAGCTTCACTCCTGACTCTCCTGGTTTATTCCGGCCCAGATTCAGCTCTCTCAGGTGTGAGGGGTTTGATTTCAGAGCTGAAAGTAAAGCAGCACAGCCTCCCTCTGTAATACTGCAGTCAGACAGTCTGTAGAGAGAAGAAGAAAAACTCACTTATTAACATAAACATCATCTCACACACACACAGATAAACATTCTGTTTCATGAAACATCTTAAACACATAAATACCATATTACTACCAGATCAGGTGGAGAGAGTAGAGAGAGAGAGAGAGAGAGAGAGAGAGAGAGAGAGAGGTTGAGAGTGACTGAGAGAGAGAGGATGTACGAGAGAGAGAGAGTAAGTGAGTGAGAGAGAGAGAGAGATTGAGAGTGAGTGAGAGAGAGACAGAGAGGATGTATGAGTGAGAGTAAAAGAGAGACAGAGAAAGAGAGAGAGAGAGAGATACAGAGACAGAGAGAGATAGAGTGAGGGAGAGAAAGACAGAGACAGAGAGACAGAGACAGAGATAGAGTGAGGGAGAGAGAGAGAGAGACAGAGAGAGAGAGAGAGTGTGAGGGAGAGAGAGAGAGAGAGACAGAGAGAGAGACAGAGACAGATAGAGTGAGGGAGAGAGAGATAGAGAGAGAGGGAGAGAGAGAGAGAGAGATAGATACAAAGAGATAGATACAGAGAGATTGAGAGAGAGAGAGACAGAGAGAGAGACTGAGAGAGAGAGAGAGAGAGACAGAGAGAGAGACAGAAAGTGAGAGAGAGAGAGAGAGAGAGATGAAATCAGTGTGTAATCTGTATGTAAGTGTAAAATGTAAATCAGTCTTTAGTTAAAGGAGATTGTTTACAGACCTTTAAGAGTTTTTGAACTATAAATAAAAGAAAACATGATTCCAACAAGAAAACTGAACTGAAACAACAGAAAGAATAAAGAAGATAAACAAACACAGAGTGCAGTAAAAGATGTGGACTGTTTAGAGAGAGAGAGAGTGAGAGAGAGAGAGAGAGAGAGATAGAGATAAAGTGAGGGAGAGAGAGAGAGAGAGTGAGGAAGAGAGATACAAAGATAGAGAGAGAGACAGAGAGAGTGAGAGAGTGAGAGAGTGAGAGAGAGAGAGAGAGAGATAAAGTGAGGGAGAGAGAGAGAGAGAGTGAGGAAGAGAGATACAAAGAGAGAGTGAGGGAGAGAGAGAGACAGAGAGTGAGGGAGAGAGAGAGAGATGGGGGGAGAATTTAACAGTCCTTTATTGTAGCTCTGTTTTTCATTGTATCGTATGGCAGTAAGGAGTCAGAGGGTCAGTAAATAGAGATCTGTGTAAAGAAGCATGTTAAAAACATGCAAAGACAACAAATAAAAACAGCTTCTCAAATAAAATCTGGGGTAAAAAAGAGCTCCTCCTCCTCCACCTCCACCTCCTCCTCCACCTCCTCCTCCTCCTCCTCCACCGAGCACACCACTCCACCTCCTCCTCCACCTCCTCCTCCTCCTCCTCCACCACTCCACCATAACACCACACTGACTGAAAGGAGTCCAGGTCATTCATGCTTTTATAAAAATTAAAATCAATCTTAACTCTTGCTCTGACCGGCCTCGAGAAGACCTGTACTGCGTCGTAGTCCGCGCCTTCAGCTATTTTATTTTTCCTGCTTGTGTAAATGGCCAGTTTTGCTTGACCCAGGACAAAGTTCATCAGCTGACACTTGAATCTTCTATTTCGGGCGTATTTCGCTCCGAGAACAAAGAGCTGCGGCGTAAACTGGACTTTAAAATGTTTAAAAACTTTCTGTAAAACTTCAAACAGCGGACGCACCTACAACATCGAGTACAAGCATGAAGCACCGTCTCTCTCTCCAGACAGAAAGGACATTCATGTGAGACATCAGGGTTTAAACCTGAGATAAAAGAGTTTACAGATACGATCCCGTGCAGGACTCTCCACTGAAGGTCAGCAACTTTTTTGGTCAACGGCGGTTTGTACAGAACCCTCCACTCCGGCCTGGTGTCAGCACTCAGCCCCAGCTCCCTGCGCCACGGAGTGTCAGCCCTTCCCTCCAACCTCTTCTTATTTATCACCTCCACACACGCCCTGTACAACAGCTTTCCACTGACCCCACCCAGAGCCATCCCAGATTCCCCCTGAAGCTCCAGAAGTGGACCCCCACAGTCACCCAGGGCGGGAGTGATGGTGCATTTGGGGAAAGGAACTCCCTCTACGGGGTCATCTCCTGCAATGTAGCCTCCCAGAAGTTGATGCTCTTCTGTTGTAAGTGCTGAACTCCATCTGTATAGGAGCTGCTGTGACACTCGCAGGGATCTGATGCCCAGCCGTGCTGCCAGGGGTTCTGGGTTGTCAAGCTCTGGCCCCACCAGTCCCACCAGCTGATGCAGCTTCGTAACCCCTGACGAAATTAGGACTCTGGACAGGTTCTGAATGGACTGGCTGGAAATGTCCAGGCGAGCGCCGCAGATTAGAGGTTCCTCTAATAACCCGTGCAGAGAGGAGCAGTTCTCCCTGTGTAAGGTAAAAACTCCCATACTTTAAAAAGCCCTCTGTAAAAAACTGGTAGTCCAGTACAGTCCAGCCGTCTACTGTCCATTAAAAACAAGGCTCTGTCCAGTCCCAGTCCGCCTACTGACTGCAACACACTGCAGACAGGCTTCCTCCATACAGTGTTCTCAGGGCCAGCGAGCAGTCTTTCAATAAACTGCAGCCGAAAGGCAGCAGTCCTACTGGCCAGGTGAACCAGTCCCTGCCCCCCCTCTTCTTTGGGCAGGTATAGAAGCCCCTGTGGTAACCAGTGCAGACAGTCCCAAAAAAAGTCTACCAGTGTTGACTGAATGTTTGCCAGCAGGTCTGGCGGGGGGTCCACACACGCTAACTTGTGCCACATGGATGGCGCAGCCAGGTTGTTAATGACCAGTGCACGCCCCCTGTAGGACATTCTGGGAACCAACCATTTCCATTTCTTTAACCTTCCTGTGACTTTTTCATGGATGCCCTCCCAGTTCTTATTCATAAAATCTCTGTCCCCCAGGTAGATCCCCAGGTATTTAAACCCCCCTGTCTTCCAGTTTAAACCATCAGGAAGTCTCTCCGACTAGAAAAGCCTCACTCTTACCCCAGTTCACTTTGGCAGAAGATAAAACCTGAAAGTCATTTAAAATTCCAGTTAAAACATTCACCTCTGTCTGTGAACTGACCATGGCTACAAGATCGTCCGCGTACGCTGATACGCAGAAGGATGTGCTGCAGTTGGGAATCCTAAAACCTGAGATCCTTTCCCTCATTTTACATAAAAGAGGTTCTATGGCGATGGAGTACAGAAACCCAGATAAGGAGCAGCCCTGTCTGACGCCTCTCTGAACTTTAAAAGGAGCACATAAACCGCCGTTGACCTTTAGTACACTCTCAATGTCACTGTACAGCACCTTGACCATGGCTATGAAACCAGGGTTGAACCCAACTTTCCACAAGTACCCGTGTTCAACCCGGTCAAAAGCCTTTTCCTGGTCTAGAAATATGAGACCAGTCTTCAAGCCCAATAGCCTGGAGACGTCCAAAACTGCCCGAATTAGGTGTGTTATCAAAAATCGACCTGCCAGGTACACAGTATGTTTGATCGAGATGAATGACCTGCTCCATCACCTTTCCAGCCGTGCAGCTAATGCTTTAGATAGTAATTTATAATCTGTACACAGCAGAGCAACAGGCCGCCAGTTCTTCAGCTCAGTTAAGTCCCCTTTCTTCGGCAGAAGAGTGAGGACGGCTCTCCTACAGCTCAACGGGAGTTTCCCCTCCGCCAAGCTACTGCTAAACACCTCCAGCACATCTGGCCCCAGCACCGACCAGAAGGACTTGTAGAACTCCACTGGAAGACCATCGATGCCTGGTGCCCTCCTGTTCTCCATACCTTGGAGGGCTGTGTGAAGTTCATCGAGGGTCAACCCCTGATCCAGTGTTATAGCAGACTGCTGAGATACCTTAGGCAGGCCGTGGAGAAAACTGTCCTCCAGCTCATCTGCCTCCACCTGCTCACTGCTGTACAGCTTAGAGAAAAACCGGACTGTGTGCTGGCGAATCTCAGTGGGCTCTGATGAGAGACCCCTGAATCAGTTCGTACAGCATGCATGAACCTTTTCTGTCCATTTTTCTGCTCAAGGCTAAAAAAGAATGTAGATGGGGCATCCATCTCAGTCACACCGTGACACAAGGCTCCGCCGTGACAGGTACCTCTGCCGCCAGTGAGGCCGCCGGGCTCACCCGGTGCGTGCTCAGGTCCAACCGGTCGGTTCTCCGCCAGCGTGGCTCCGTCAGTCGTGGCCAGTTCCCCGTCTGCCGCCGCGTCAGCCTCGGGGGGGTCAGCTGTAGAGGGTCCGGCCACTTCAGGTCCTGAGTCCTTAGAATGCGCGCCGGCCTCGTTCTGCCTGCCGGGGCAAGCACGGACAACCTGTCCACATCCGAAACACCTCATCTCAGCATCAGACGACACGAAGACCGTGTAATCAAACCCGTCCAGTCTGAGTTTGAGGGTCACGTCCAGCGAGTCAGCTCCGTCTCGTAGCACCATATAAACCAGCCTCCGAAACGAAACCAGATGTTTGACTAGAGGTGATCTGCACCCCAGGGGGATCTTCCTTATGGGGGACACCAGTTTGCCGAACCTAGTAAGTTCGTTTGCGAGCAGTTCATCTTTAATAAACGGGGGGACGTTGGAGAGGATGATCTTCTTGGCGGGGGTACTGAGGGGCTGTACAGGTGTGAGTTGGTCTCGTAAAATAACACCGGTTTGAACGAGCTCGTTGGCTCTCTCCACAGAGTCCAGAAACAGAACCACCGCATGATTCATCCGGGAGACCACATTCCCCGCAGCCAGACAGCACTCCTCCACGCTCACCCCGCTCACCACCTTCACGCCGTGCCGGCGCGTCAAACTGTCAAAAAGTTTGTTGGTTGGAGCCGCCATAATTCCAACCAATAGGCTGGTGGCGGCCCCCCCGCGGACTGAAACCCACTACAGACACACTCACTCACTCACGATAGACGGAATAGTTAAATCAGTAAATGTTTTTGACAAAAAAAACCTAAATAAACAAAGAAAAAGTTTTTAAAAACGCCAATAGGTCGCTCTCACGCTCACGCGTTCCTCCCGTTCCACCACTTAACCGCGCATGCGGAGAGAGAGAGAGGGAGAGAGAGAGAGAGAGAGAGAGAGAGAGTTACAGAGAGAGAGAGGGAGATACAGAGAGAGAGATACATAATGAAAGAGAGAGATACAGAGAGAGAGAGATACACAGAGAGAGATACATAGAGAGAGAGATACAGAGAGAGAGAGATACAGAGAGAGAGAGAAGGAGATACAGAGAGAGAGATACAGACAGAGAGAGAGATACATAGAGAGAGAGGGAGATACAGAGAGAGAGAGATACAGAGAGAGAGATACAGAGAGAGAGAGAGGGAGATACAGAGAGAGAGATACAGAGAGAGAGATACAGAGAGAGAGATACAGAGAGAGAGAGAGGGAGATACAGAGAGAGAGAGAGGGAGATACAGAGAGAGAGATACAGAGAGAGAGATACAGAGAGAGAGAGAGGGAGATACAGAGAGAGAGAGAAGAAGATACAGAGAGAGAGATGCAGAGAGAGATACAGAAAGATAGACAGAGAGAGAGAGGGAGATACAGAGAGAGAGATACAGAGAGAGAGAGAGAGATACAGAGAGAGAGATACAGAGAGAGAGATACAGAGAGAGAGAGAGAGAGAGATACAGAGAGAGTAATAGAGAGATACAGAGAGAGAGATACAGAGAGAGAGATACAGAGAGAGAGAGAGATACAGAAAGAGAGATACAGAGAGAGAGATACAGAGAGAGAGAGAGAGAGAGAGATACAGAGAGAGAGAGAGATACAGAGAGAGAGAGAGAGAGATACAGATAGAGAGAGAGAGAGAGTCAGACATGCTTTAGATGAGCTCCTGAATTTTCTTTGGTTTTTCTATTTTAAAATGAGACAGAACTTAGAAAACTACCAATATCAACTCATAGTTTAACAGTTAACAGAAATTTGTTACTATTAAAACAATTGCAATTAAAATAGACAAGAAAACATTAAGGAATCATATAAATAGCTTAGCTTAGCCTAGCGCTGTTACCAGACTAACAGAGGAGAACACAGGAGAAGAGGAATCCCAAACAAGAGAAAAGAAGAAAGGAGGAAAACAGTAAGATCAACCCTTTA
>CM038702.1:68005516-68013016 GCA_021613375.1 Megaleporinus macrocephalus | reverse complement strand
GCCTCACTTCCATACCCCCCCACAAACACACAATAAAACACCCAGCAGAGAGAAATCCCACTACCCCAACCCAAGACCCCAAAACCAGCACACCAGAGCTGACACATGGAGACACTGACATTGCAATGCTGATCGACTCTAATGGAAAGTTCTTACAAGAAGAGAAACTTTTCCCAGAAAAGAGAACATTGAAGATATGGTGCCCAAGAACCAGAGATGCCCATCAAATCCTCTCAAACAACACCCTCGGCAAGCCCACCTGTATCATTATTCACACAGGCACAAACGACCTCCGAGCTGAGCAGGAGAGAGTTGGTGGACTAATCTGCAGAGTAGCTCAGAGAGCAGCAGAGACTTTCCCCAGCGCCAAGATCATAGTCTCCACCCTCCTGCCTCGCAAAGACCTTCATCCAGCCACCATCCAGAGAGTCAACGCAGAAATCTCTAGAGGATGTGCCCTGATACCCAATGTGCACCTGGCCCACCACTCCAGCATCTCACCCCACCACCTACATGACCATGTGCACTTAAACAGGCTGATGATCAAAGAGTTCGCCAGAACACTGAAGGAGGCAGCGCTGGGACGACACATGCACAAGGCTGGTAAACATCCAGCAATACAGAGGCTTTATACACCCACTAGGAGCCCACCCACACGCAACGCCCCCCACCGACCACAGCCAAGACACCAGCCACACCATCTGACCCTGCCTCAATCATCCCAGTGCACCCCACCCACAAGACCCTCACCTCAGATCTCACCACCTAGACCATCACTTCACCACCCAACATTACCACCAGCTCACCAGATCCAACCAGTCATCGGAGCTACAGAAGACACACCACCTCAGAAACCTGTCCTACAGCAGCGCAGCTATGCTGACGTCCTCAGAGGGACCCACACCACACAAGACCTGGGTGAGATCAAACAGTTACTACAGTACATCTGTACCAGACTTGTGTAAGACCTGCACAACAAATAATAGAGGAGAGAGAATTATTAAAAAAAAAAAAGTAAATGTTTTGTATTTTTTTTTGTTTTGTTTTGTATTTTTTTCTCACTCATTTTAATAGAAAACAAAGAAGAAAAAAGGACAAACAAAAATGGCATACTTTTCTATTTGCATGTGGAATATACAAGGTTTGAACTCGTCAGCCTTCGGTCTAAAAAGTTTAAACACAGAGTTTTTGAACTACATCAAAGACCTGGACATAGTCATCCTACAGGAGACATGGTGTAAGGCTGACATGGTCACTCACTGTCCTAAAGAATACCGGGAGATTATAGTACCTCCCCAAAAGCTGAGTGCAGTACGTCAAGGTAGATACTCAGGAGGTCTAATAATCTTCACCAGAACATAGACATTCTGAAATCAGGAAATATCACATCTGGCTTAAAATCAAAAACACCATAACCCATTCAGAGAGGGACATTTTCCTCTGTGCCATCTACACCCCCCCTCAGAGCCCCCCTACTACTCCGAAGACATGTTTTCTGAGTTGGAGAAAGAGGCCTGCCATTTCCAGGCCCAGGGAAATGTGCTTGTCTGTGGGGACCTGAACGCCAGAACAGGGACAGAACCCGACTTCCTACACACAAAACAGGACCATTTTATTTCAAATAAAATGTCTCTTATTAACAACCATTCTCTTCATCCCCACAGAAACAACCACGACCACATAGTGAACAGAAACGGAAAGGACCTCCTGCAGCTCTGTCAGAGTCGGGGTCTGTACATCGTCAATGGTAGGACACGAGGGGACTCTTTAGGAAGATACACATTCACTGTTAGACCACTAACCCCTCTGTCTGACCACAGCCCAATCACTGTGTTCATTAAAAGGACAGAGACTAACAGCACTGCACACACAGCCCAGTAAGCTGAACAACATCCGGAGATCATACAGATGAACCCAAAACAGCACAGAAGAGTTCCAGAAAGCAATCAGCACTCCAGAAACTCAAACACTACTAGACACCTTTCTGGACACCACATACACTCACAGTAAAGAAGGAGTTAATCGAGCAGTAAAGAATTTAAACAGAATTTTTAAAACTTCATCAGAAAAAGCTAAATTGAAAATCAGACGTACACCAAACCCTAACCTCAAAAAAGAAGACAGCTGGTTTGACCAGGAGTGTCAAAATATAAGAAAAGAACTCCGAAAATTATCAAATCAAAAACACAGAGATTCAAACAACACTGACCTACGCCTTCTCTACTGTGAGACATTAGAACAATACAAACGTACACTCAGAACCAAAAAAGCACAACACACTCAAAAACAACTGACACTAATTGAGGAGTCAATCAAAACAAACCAATTCTGGGAGAACTGGAAGAACCTTAAAAAAAGACACCACGAAGAATTGGCAATACAAAACAGTGATATCTGGACAAACCATTTCCAGACACTATCTCTCTCTCAGAGAGAGAGAGAGACAGAGAGAGAGTGAGAGAGAGAGAGAGGGAGAGAGACAGAGAGACAGAGAGAGAGAGAGAGAGAGAGAGAGAGAGAGAGAGAGAGAAAGAGACAGAGAGAGAGAGAGCGAGAGAGAGTGAGAGAGAGAGACAGAGAGACAAAGAGAGATAGAGAGAGACAGAGAGAGAGAGAGAATGAGAGAGAGAACAGATACAGAGAGAGAGAGAGATACAGAGAAAGAGAGATAGAGAGAGAGAGACAGAGAGAGAGAGAGAATGAGAGAGAGACAGATACAGAGAGAGAGAGAGACACAGAGAGAGAGAGACAGAGACAGAGAGAGAGAGACAGAGACAGAGAGAGAGATAGATAGATACAGAGAGAGAGAGAGATACAGAGAGAGAGAGAGAGAGAGAGAGAGAGAGAGAGAGAGAGAGATGAAATCAGTGTGTAATCTGTATGTAAGTGTAAAAATGTAAATCAGTCTTTAGTTAAAGGAGATTGTTTACAGACTTTAAGAGTTTTTGAACTATAAATAAAAGAAAACATGATTCCAACAAGAAAACTGAACTGGACTGTTTAGAGAGAGAGAGAGAGAGAGAGAGATACAGAGATAGATAGAATGAGAGAGAGAGAGAGATAGAGAGAGAGAGAGAGAGAGAGAGATAGAGAGAGAGAGAGAGAGAGTGAGAGATGAAATCAGTGTATAATCTGTATGTAAGTGTAAAAATGTAAATCAGTCTTTAGTTAAAGGAGATTGTTTACAGACTTTAAGAGTTTTTGAACTATAAATAAAAGAAAACATGATTCCAACAAGAAAACTGAACTGAAACAACAGAAAGAATAAAGAAGATAAACAAACACAGAGTGCAGTAAAAGATGTGGACTGTTTATGTGAACTGTGTATAAAATCTGGAGCAAGTTTAAACAAACTGGGAAGATTATAAAAAGTAAACATACAGGAAGAACAAGAAACACATCTAATGTTAGCTGATGCTAACTAGCCGGTCTCTCCTGGTTAGCAGTGTCAGTAAATATTTAGGAATTGATGAGATTAAATTCATCTTTGATGTAAATGTAGAACAAATCAGCAAACAGCTACGTTGTTTAGGTCTGGATGATACTGAGAATTCATTATCTGGATATTCTCTTATTACAGAATCAGGATAAGCGGTGATATCACCCCTCCCCTTTTGTTCTTCAACTTAACTTAGGTATGAATTTGATTTGTTCAGTGTTACTCTCTTCATATTTATCATTTATCTGATTCTGATTTACTAAAAACACTAATAATAATATTAAATAATATTTAATGCAATACGGAGACAAAACAGACGGAAGAGGCGCATCTTCAAATTCACACGTTCTACATGAATGACGTTCCGCTGGTCTGTAAGAAAGACTCTGGATCGTTTAGCAGTACTTTGATTTTAAACTAAATGAGAGAGGAGAGTCGGAGGACCAGCTGTAGATCTGTAGAGTTTCAGACTCCCAGACATCCAATCTCCACTCACATCTCCAAATACATCATCCTAAAGTATCTGCTGCTCTCGGCGCCAGATCTGCAGTCACACTGAGGTGGACAGAGCGCGAGCCCACCTTCAGTAAGCTCAGCGTTCACTAGTGTGAATAAATACGAAGGAGTAACCCACGACGACCACAGTGCACCTCACAGTTACCCACTTACTGAGCACCCACCCACACACACACACACACACACACACACAGAGTTCTGTTGGTGTCACTTCACTGTGTTTTACTATAGAGACAGTAATTCAGTAACTCACTGTAGTTTCTCCAGTTTACAGTGTGGATCCTCCAGTAGATCAGAGAGCAGCTTCACTCCTGACTCTCCTGGTTCATTCCAGTTCAGATTCAGATCTCTCAGGTGTGAGGGGTTTGATTTCAGAGCTGAAAGTAAAGCAGCACAGCCTCCCTCTGTAATACTGCAGCTAGACAGTCTGTAGAGAGAAGAAGAAAAACTCACTTATTAGATTCAAGATTCAAGAGTTTTATTGTCATGTGTACAGAAGAACAGATAGTTACACTGTACAATGAAATTCTTACTTTGCTGCTCCTCCATTCACCAATAGATAAGATAACAAATAAAAGAAATAATATATATAAAATATACAAAGTATAACAATATAAGTTGAAGTAGATAAAAGTATTTTTTAGTTAAAGAATAAAAAATAAAAGTTATGTGTGCTTTTATGTGCAAGTATGAAGAGCAGTAGCCATAAAGTGCAAGTTGCAAGAAACAAATGTAAACAATAATGTTTGTGTGAGTAGTGAGTGTAAACAGTATTGTATGTAAACGGCAGTACAGTGAGTGTAAACAGTATTGTATGTAAACGGCAGTACAGTGAGTGTAAACAGTATTGTATGTAAACAGCAGTACAGTGAGTGTAAACAGTATTCTGACAGTACAGTGAGTGTAAACAGTATTGTATGTAAACAGCAGTACAGTGAGTGTAAACAGTATTCTGACAGTACAGTGAGTGTAAACAGTATTGTATGTAAACAGCAGTACAGTGAATGTAAACAGTATTGTATGTAAACAGCAGTACAGTGAATGTAAACAGTATTGTATGTAAACGGCAGTACAGTGAGTGTAAACAGTATTGTATGTAAACAGCAGTACAGTGAGTGTAAACAGTATTCTGACAGTACAGTGAATGTAAACAGTGTTGTATGTAAACAGCAGTACAGTGAATGTAAACAGTATCGTATGTAAACAGCAGTACAATGAATGTAAACCGTATTGTATGTAAACAGCAGTACAATGAATGTAAACCGTATTGTATGTAAACAGCAGTACAGTGAGTGTAAACAGTATTCTATGTAAACAGCAGTACAGTGAATGTAAACAGTATTGTATGTGAACAGCAGTGCAGTGAATGTAAACGGTATTGTATGTAAACAGCAATACAGTGAGTGTAACAGTATTGTATGTAAACAGCAGTGCAGTGAATGTAAACGGTATTGTATGTAAACAGCAGTACAGTGAGTGTAACAGTATTGTATGTAAACAGCAGTACAGTGAATGTAAACGGTATTGTATGTAAACAGCAGTACAGTGAATGTAAACAGTATTGTATGTAAACAGCAGTACAGTGAATGTAAACAGTATTGTATGTAAACAGCAGTACAGTGAGTGTAAACAGTATTGTATGTAAACGGCAGTACAGTGAATGTAAACAGTATTGTATGTAAACGGCAGTACAGTGAGTGTAAACAGTATTGTATGTAAACGGCAGTATAGTGAATGTAAACAGTATTGTATGTAAACAGCAGTACAGTGAGTGTAAACAGTATTGTATGTAAACAGCAGTACAGTGAATGTAAACAGTATTGTATGTAAACAGCAGTACAGTGAATGTAAACAGTATTGTATGTAAACAGCAGTACAGTGAATGTAAACAGTATTGTATGTAAACAGCAGTACAGTGAATGTAAACAGTATTGTATGTAAACGGCAGTACAGTGAATGTAAACAGTATTGTATGTAAACGGCAGTACAGTGAGTGTAAACAGTATTGTATGTAAACAGCAGTACAGTGAGTGTAAACAGTACTGTGTGTAAACAGCAGTACAGTGAGTGTAAACAGTACTGTGTGTAAACAGCAGTACAGTGAGTGTAAACAGTACTGTGTGTAAACAGCAGTACAGTGAGTGTAAACAGTATTGTCTGTAAACGGCAGTACAGTGAGTGTAAACAGTATTGTGTGTAAACAGCAGTACAGTGAATGTAAACAGTATTGTATGTGAACAGCAGTACAGTGAGTGTAAACAGTATTGTATGTAAACAGCAGTACAGTGAATGTAAACAGTATTGTATGTAAACGGCAGTACAGTGAATGTAAACAGTATTGTATGTAAACGGCAGTACAGTGAGTGTAAACAGTATTGTATGTAAACGGCAGTACAGTGAGTGTAAACAGTATTGTTTGTAAACAGCAGTACAGTGAGTGTAAACAGTATTGTATGTAAACAGCAGTACAGTGAGTGTAAACAGTATTGTATGTAAACAGCAGTACAGTGAGTGTAAACAGTATTGTATGTAAACGGCAGTACAGTGAATGTAAACAGTATTGTATGTAAACGGCAGTACAGTGAGTGTAAACAGTATTGTATGTAAACAGCAGTACAGTGAGTGTAAACAGTACTGTGTGTAAACAGCAGTACAGTGAGTGTAAACAGTACTGTGTGTAAACAGCAGTACAGTGAGTGTAAACAGTACTGTGTGTAAACGGCAGTACAGTGAGTGTAAACAGTATTGTGTGTAAACGGCAGTACAGTGAGTGTAAACAGTATTGTGTGTAAACGGCAGTACAGTGAATGTAAACAGTATTGTGTGTGAACAGCAGTACAGTGAGTGTAAACAGTATTGTATGTAAACAGCAGTACAGTGAATGTAAACAGTATTGTATGTAAACAGCAGTACAGTGAATGTAAACAGTATTGTATGTAAACAGCAGTACAGTGAATGTAAACAGTATTGTATGTAAACGGCAGTACAGTGAATGTAAACAGCATTGTATGTGAACGGCAGTACAGTGAGTGTAAACAGTATTGTATGTGAACAGCAGTACAGTGAATGTAAACAGTATTGTATGTGAACAGCAGTACAGTGAGTGTAAACAGTATTGTATGTGAACAGCAGTACAGTGAGTGTAAACAGTATTGTATGTGAACAGCAGTACAGTGAATGTAAACAGTATTGTATGTGAACAGCAGTACAGTGAATGTAAACAGTATTGTATGTGAACAGCAGTACAGTGAATGTAAACAGTGTTGTATGTAAACAGCAGTACAGTGAGTGTAAACAGTATTGTATGTAAACAGCAGTACAGTGAATGTAAACAGTATTGTATGTAAACAGCAGTACAGTGAATGTAAACAGTATTGTATGTTAAGAGCAGTACAGTGAATGTAAACAGTACTGTGTGTAAACAGCAGTACAGTGAGTGTAAACAGTATTGTATGTAAACAGCAGTACAGTGAGTGTAAACAGTATTGTATGTAAACAGCAGTACAGTGAGTGTAAACAGTATTGCATGTAAACAGCAGTACAGT
>CM038702.1:67998016-68000516 GCA_021613375.1 Megaleporinus macrocephalus | reverse complement strand
ATCACAGCTGTATGTAGCACCCTCACCTCTCACCTCGCCTACGTTAAGAGTTAACAAGTAGAGGGGCTCTGGGTTCAATTGAGTCTTGCTTAAACCTGATTTAATTCAAAAGAAATACTTTTTCAGCAAATATGAGGAGCTTATCTACATTTTAAACCTAATACCTTATCAAAGAGGAAAAACACAAAATAAATGAACCGTTATAATGAAAATTTAATAAAACCTAATAATAGTATTGTCCTTTGCTCAATATAAAAAACGTAACAAAAGTGTATACCACCAAAGACAGTTATGTATGCTACACACACAAATCCATAAAGGTTAGTTCCTCGAGCAGTTCAACAATTATAACGCTTCAACAACGCTTCAATGAAATTTAGTACTTACTAAATAACACCTTGTAACACAGAAAACTTTAACAATAATACTGAAAGTGGTCCCACACACGCACACAGTAACACAAACCCCCCTCGATGCAGGTCTGTAACGTAGCTCGGGGGCGTTGTGGCCCGTGAAACATAAAATGGCCTCTTCGCTCTTCAAGCCAAATAAAACAAATATTTCCTCGTTTAGAAGTTTCAGTCACCAACGCAGCAGTTTCACACGCTTCCGTCTCCGGTCCGGACAGCGAGCGAGCAGAAAGAGTCCTCCCTCGAAGCCAGAGGAACTCTGAACACCGCGGCAGTTCAGACCGCTGTCTGGTTAACGCCCTCCTGGAGTTACGAACGAGCAGACTTACGACCCCCGGTGCAGCGAACAGCTACAGCTAACGAAGCTAACAGAGCACTTTTAGCAAGAGCCCAGCACTTACACACAGCAAAGCTGATTCACTGCGGGTTTCACACCAACTTATCCAACGTTCAGTTCTTTACTGAGCGCTAAACGTTCCAGTAACTTTTTATTTTCAGTCAAACGCTGCCGAACTTTCTCTCACTCTCCTCTGCCGCTGCACTCCTCTCTCTCTTCCCCGTTCCTCTCTCTCCTCTCTCCGCTCTCTCGCTCCTCCTCCTTTCTTTTAGCCCCACCCCCAGATTATCACTATAGGCCAGACACAGAATTTTAGCCAATTATCTAGAAGTAAATCTAGCCTGCTGACAAAAAGCACGTGTTCCACTTGTACGTAGAAACCTAACTTTACGAGGCATTTTTTTCTTAAAGGGACAGAAACATATTTTACAAAAATAACATTCACATTTCTAACAACTACAAAAGTGATTGTTTTCATTTTTGAACCAGGCTATTAGGGAAATCTCACTGCTGGCTAAAACTACATAAACAGATCGGCCTATCAGAGACAGACACATACCTGTGTGCTGTCTACACTCCTCCAGTAGAATCTCATATTACAACGAGGAGTACATCAGCAGCCTCCACACAGAGATCAGCCGTTTCCAGGCCCAGGGAAATGTGCTGCTGTGTGGAGATTTTAATGCTAGAACTGGATCAATGTTAGACTATGTAGACTCACAGGGCAATAAACGTGTGTTCGGTCAGAACTCTCCGTGCCTCACACCGGCCCTCAGAATCAGAACCAGCCTGGACTGCTCTGTAAATTAGAGCGGTAAAGAGTTAGTGCATCTCTGTCGAGCCTCAGGTCTGTACATGCTTAACGGCAGGATCAGAGGAGACTCTCTCGGGAGGTTCACGTATTGTTCAGCTCTTGGAGCTAGTGTAGTAGATTATGCCATCACTGACATGGATCCCTCCTCCTTCAACGCATTCACTGTCCGACAGCAAACTCCTCTATCAGACCACAGCCAAATTAATGTGTACCTGAAACGGTCACATCAACCCAAACAAGCAACAGCAGAGTCCAGTAAGCTGTACACCGTCCACAGGACCTACAGATGATCTCCAGATAGTGCGGAGAAATTTATCCATGCACTTAAATCAGTTCCCGTATCAACAAAATCACTAACTTTATTAACAACAATTTTGAAAATAATAAGGAAAGTGTAAATCATGCTGTAAATGAAATTAACAGCATTCTACACATAGCATCTTCTATGGCTGACCTACAAAAAAACAAACATAAAGATAAAAAACTGAAAAAAGAAAAATGGTTTGATTATGAATGTCAATCGATTAGAAAAGAATTAAGAAAATTGTCAAATCTAAAACACAGACAACCAGAAGATCAGGACCTAAGAAAAAAATACTGTGATACCCTTAAACAGTATAAACACTCAATCAGAACCAAAAAACTAAACTATACAAATAAAACACTCAGAGACAGAAGATTCTATTAAACACAGTCAGTTCTGGGAGATGTGGAATAACTTGAGCAAAACAAAACCACAAGAAGTTCCCACACAGAACAGTGAAATCTGGAAAAATCATTTTGAAAATCTGTATAATAAAAAAATCTCAAAGAAAGGACTAAATTCCAATTACAATCTGATCACACAAAAATTACAGTCACTCGAATGTGCAATCAAAGACAATCAGAACCCTCTCGATTATCCAATAACACAGATCTGACTCAAAAACTCAAATCATT
>CM038702.1:67930023-67997016 GCA_021613375.1 Megaleporinus macrocephalus | reverse complement strand
CCAGATTTGACCAAAAGTCTCAAGAAGTAAAGGATCCATCATAATAATAATGCATGTTTCTTACTCTAAATCAGGAGTATTTAATTAGTCAGTAAGGTCCAGTTAGAGGAGATCTCCTCCCGGTCTGGACCATCATCATTTCTAACGTGTGTTCTGATTCAGTGGTGTATCCTGTTTACTGAAGTAGTCTAGTATCAGCATCTTATACCATCAACTACTGAAACACCAACACATCACACATACCGTTCAGTATATTTCAGTATATTGTTTAAACTGTTTTAATGCTGAACTGAATTAATTATTTATAAACTAATAATAAATGTTTTTTTTCTCACTTTAATAAAAACAAGAGCTACATAAAAAAAACAGAATGATTTTGAAAAAAGTGCATCTTCTCCCTTTAGTCTCCGTACCTTGCCTGTGTACGCGCCACACGCCCCAATGTGCACAGATCGGATTGGCGCACGTGATTGGTCTCTGAGTTCACTGCACCGTAAAGCCCGTATACCATAAAGACAAGAAAAGCTCTGCCTCTTAAAATAAATACACTCAAAATGAAATCATTCTCAATAGTTTATCAGTTTGGGTCCGCTTTGGATAACATCTGGATCCGGATCCAGACCGCAGTCCGCCTATTAGTGACCCCTGCTCTAAATACTCCTCCAGGAAAGAAATGGCGTTTGCAAACAGCTGGAAATCCTCATTAATGTTATGAACGGCAAAACTTGTCTAAGGTTCCACTGTCCGGCTGGACCACATGTCTGTTGTAGTGGCATATTAGTCCACTTGCGACAGCTCGTACAACTCTTACACTTCTTGTACAACTCTGGGACGGCAGTTTACAAATGAAAAATATGTGCGTGACAGCGTTACGTATAGCATTCCAGATCTGGCGTTGCACCCGTCATGCAGAGCTTCATGGTGGCGCTTCAAATGGTAAAACAGATTAGTCACATTGACTCGTGTAGTGCAAGAACTGCAAGACACTTCACAAATTACATGCTTTTGGCCAACATCATCCTTTCTGTAGCCGAAATATTTCAGCTTCAGCTGTTGACCTGTAAGAATGAGTGGATGTCTTACTTTCTAGTGCACGTCACTCACTACAAACAACAAAAAACAGTGATATGTAAAATAAGTTATATTGGGCAGTTGTAATCTTCCGCTGGCACGTATTTTATGTAAAATAAGAACAGTGTGAATCTGCTTCTTGTGTCAAGCAGCAAAAACTTTGCAGCATGACATGTTTGCCTCATTTGCCTTAAGTGACCTCCCATGTCCTGCAATGTGACTATTGCGCATGTGCACATCATGATGACCATGGTGAAAGGATACATCATGCAGCCCTAGTTTTTTTTGTTAGAAAAGTTTTAGAAATTACATAATGACATCCAGTTGGTAGTTCATACACAAAAAGCATCTGGAGAAGACTATTTCCAGTGGTTTTATGGTTATGATCAAACAAGTTATATTAATTGTTTAAACTACAAAATTATTGAAACTTTTTTTTCTTGTTCTAAAGTAGCAAAATAGAAACAGCTTCTTTCACCTGTGCTTGGGATATTCTGGGATAGTCAGTTGTGTTAATGTTTATTTTTAATCTGTTGGTTTATTAGTGTTTTTAAGTGGAACAATATCTTAATTTAAATATTTATCAAGCAATAGATTAATTAAACTTTAGAGTTGAAAGTACATTGTTGATCCTTATTTAAAAAGTAGCTGAGCATGTTTTTTAATTTTTTGCAGGTTGTGGTGTCTTTGCTCTGGCACCATTTTACAAGGGAGATTTTGTGGTTGAGTACAGGGGAGATAGGATTGATTTAAGGGAATCTGAGCGAAGAAGGCGACTCTACCACAGTCTTTGCACTGTGTTCATGTTTGACTTCAAATGGAAGGGGAAAATGTGGTGGTAAGTTATTGGTGTCATTAGTAGTTTTCAAATCGACTGAACCCATGTTATATAAACCTACCACAAAAAGTAAGGAAATTTGTGCTTGGTAGATGATTTCTTAGCTGTAACAATGTTTCTTGGTAATAAATCTTATACCTTTGGAAAGCCTGTTAACTTCCATTTTAAATGGTGCCACATTTGTAAGAAACATGCATTTGTGGGATGAGAAGTAGAGCTAAGTATGTAGGTTGCATCAATGAAAAATTTGCCAAATCTTCTCTGCCATTGCCAAACAGCTTATTTTGCTGTTGCTATTGACACTTGTTTGGAGCTTCTGGTACCCCCAGTTACCTGATGATGCACTTCAGTACCATAGGCTGTCTTCTACAGATTTGCAGTCAAGGTTTGCAGGTTGATATGGCCGAGGCTCTCTGCCCAGACAATCCGGAACAGACTGCATGCAGCCAATCTCCAGTCTCATCGGGCTACCAGGAGGCTTGCCATGACCGCTCTTCACTATCAGGCCTGTTTGGGCTGGTGTCGGCAACATGTGCATTGAAGTCTGAACATATGGAGGAACATTTTGTTCAGCGATGAGTTCAAATGGAAGTTGGCTTATAGGGTCAAAGTTTGGAAAAGACGCGAAGAACACTATGCTCATTGCTGCACCGATAGAGTAACACCTTTTGGTGGAGGCAGCATGATGGTGTGGGACGGCATCACTCTCATTGGAAAAACAAGGCTTGTCATCATTGGAGGAAATCTCCATTAAGATAAAAATCTGCAACCAGTGGCAATCCCAATTCCAATTGTTTAGCTGTTTGGCAGAGAGGATTTAGCAACTTTCATGGGTGCAACCCACAAATGCATATTCCTTACAAATGTGGCACCATTCAAAAGGGAAATTACAGACTTTCCAACAAAGAAATAATCTACCAAACACAAATTTCCTTACTTTTTGTGCTGTGTTTATATACATGTTTCTTTTTTACAAAGTATTGATGCTGCAAAAGAAGACGGCTCATTTGGGAGGTTGGTCAATGATGACCACAGACATCCGAATTGCAAAATGAAGATGATTGAGGTAGATGGAAGGCCACATCTCTGTCTCTTTGCCATAGAAGACATAAAAGAAAAAGATGAAATTACCTATGATTATGGAGGGAATGACTGGCCATGGCGAAAGAAGGTATGTAGTTATGTATAAAAAAGTTGCAATGTTTTGTTCTTTAACTAGCTAAAAAATGTTTAAAGTGATTAAAAGTAAAGAACAGCACTACCCCTTGATGTTTTTAGAATACAGTTTCTATGAACACCGAAGATGGTGAGCAACCTTCCCAGTCTGGACCAGTACTGTCTACTGGTTCCTCAGCAAGTAATCAGGTAAGTCTATCACAGTGTTTCACAAGTGTTTCTTATACTCCCTTTGAAATTTAGCTTACTGTATGACCTGCTTATCAGTGTAAACTTACAAATTCCAAGTTTTGTACTATTACAATGTGAGATATGAGAATATCAAAGTGGAAAAGCATTTCTTGAGCAAAGTTTGAAGTTCCAAAACATTAATTTTTGTGTGTTTTCTTTATTGTTTTTGTTGACCTCACGGAGTCCCCACAACACAGGTTTTAGTCAGATGTGTGTAAACGAGATATACGCTGGACAGATGCTCTCAGTTAGGATAGTGTCCCCACGAGTCACAGGATTTCAAAATGTGTTAAGTGTCCTCATGAAGTATGTTTAAGCATTGATGTACTGAAACACTGACTTTTTGAGTACTCTGATTGAGGGGTGTCAACTGTATAAAAAAATACACATGTATTTCAGTGCATGCTAATTATTTGTAATTATTTGTAATTGACTAAATATGCCATGTTGTAACAGATTATGGAGGATACGGTTTCTGAGATAAACACCACAGATGATGAGCAACCTTCCCAGTCTGGACCTGTACTGCCTACTGGTTCCTCAGCAATGAATCAGGTAAGTCTATCACAGTCTAACACAAGTGTTTCTTACACTCCATTTGAAATTTAGCTTACTGTATGACCTGCTTATCAGTGTAAACTTACAAATTCCAAGTTTTGTACTATTACAATGTGAGATATGAGAATATCAAAGTGGAAAAGCATTTCTTGAGCAAAGTTTGAAGTTCCAAAACATTAATTTTTGTGTGTTTTCTTTATTGTTTTTGTTGACCTCACGGAGTCCCCACAACACAGGTTTTAGTCAGATGTGTGTAAACGAGATCTATGTTGGACAGATGCTCTCAGTTAGGATAGTGTCCCCACGAGTCACAGGGTATTAAAATGTGTTAAATGTCCTCATGAAGTATGTTTAAGCATTGATGTACTGAAACACTGACTTTTTGAGTACTCTGATTGAGGGGTGTCAACTGTATAAAAAATACACATGTATTTCAGTGCATGCTAATTATTTGTAATTATTTGTAATTGACTAAATATGCCATGTTATATAACAGATTATTGAGGATACGGTTTCTGAGATGAACACCAAATGATGAGCAATCTTCCCAGTCTGGACCTGTACTGCCTACTGGTTCCTCAGCAATGAATCAGGTAAGTCTATCACAGTCTAACACAAGTGTTTCTTACACTCCAGTTGAAATTTAGCTTACTGTATGACCTGCTTATCAGTGTAAACTTACAAATTCCAAGTTTTGTACTATTACAATGTGAGATATGAGAATATCAAAGTGGAAAAGCATTTCTTGAGCAAAGTTTGAAGTTCCAAAACATTATTTTTTTGTGTTTTCTTTATTGTTTTTGTTGACCTCACGGAGTCCCCACAACACAGGTTTTAGTCAGATGTGTGTAAACGAGATATACGCTGGACAGATGCTCTCAGTTAGGATAGTGTCCCCACGAGTCACAGGATTTCAAAATGTGTTAAGTGTCCTCATGAAGTATGTTTAAGCATTGATGTACTGAAACACTGACTTTTTGAGTACTCTGATTGAGGGGTGTCAACTGTATAAAAAAATACACATGTATTTCAGTGCATGCTAATTATTTGTAATTATTTGTAATTGACTAAATATGCCATGTTGTAACAGATTATGAGGATACGGTTTCTGAGATGAACACCAAATGATGAGCAACCTTCCCAGTCTGGACCTGTACTGCCTACTGGTTCCTCAGCAATGAATCAGGTAAGTCTATTACAGTCTAACACAAGTGTTTCTTACACTCCATTTGAAATTTAGCTTACTGTATGACCTGCTTATCAGTGTAAACTTACAAATTCCAAGTTTTGTACTATTACAATGTGAGATATGAGAATATCAAAGTGGAAAAGCATTTCTTGAGCAAAGTTTGAAGTTCCAAAACATTAATTTTTGTGTGTTTTCTTTATTGTTTTTGTTGACCTCACGGAGTCCCCACAACACAGGTTTTAGTCAGATGTGTGTAAACGAGATATCGCTGGACAGATGCTCTCAGTTAGGATAGTGTCCCCACGAGTCACAGGATTAAAATGTGTTAAGTCCTCATGAAGTATGTTTAAGCATTGATGTACTGAAACACTGACTTTTTGAGTACTCTGATTGAGGGGTGTCAACTGTATAAAAAAATACACATGTATTTCAGTGCATGCTAATTATTTGTAATTGACTAAATATGCCATGTTATATAACAGATTATTGAGGATACGGTTTCTGAGATGAACACCAAACATGATGAGCAATCTTCCCAGTCTGGACCTGTACTGCCTACTGGTTCCTCAGCAATGAATCAGGTAAGTCTATCACAGTCTAACACAAGTGTTTCTTACACTCCAGTTGAAATTTAGCTTACTGTATGACCTGCTTATCAGTGTAAACTTACAAATTCCAAGTTTTGTACTATTACAATGTGAGATATGAGAATATCAAAGTGGAAAAGCATTTCTTGAGCAAAGTTTGAAGTTCCAAAACATTATTTTTTGTGTGTTTTCTTTATTGTTTTTGTTGACCTCACGGAGTCCCCACAACACAGGTTTTAGTCAGATGTGTGTAAACGAGATCTATGTTGGACAGATGCTCTCAGTTAGGATAGTGTCCCCACGAGTCACAGGATTTTAAAATGTGTTACGTAAAAGATATAAAGGGAAGATTTTAGAGAGCTCTAAAATTTGATGGGGATCAAAATTAGGTTTCTAAATTTGAGGTTAAATTACTGCTAATTTAAGAGATTTTGGGATATAGCCACATCTAGCCACATCTAATTTGACAGGTCTGGTAGGTTAGCAATAAAGGTGCTAGGTCTGAGATCTGAGACTGTTGTGGTTTGAGGAGGAACAGTTACGTGATCTACACGATATTATTGCTAAAGTATTTACTCACACTGTGTGTGATAGGACGCCACCTGTGCAACAAGTCCAGTCGTGAAATTTCCTCAATACTAAATATTCCACAGTCGACTGTCAGTGGTGTTATAACAAAGTCTAAGCGATTGGTTGCCTGGTTGCTCCTGGTCCTGTTTAAATTCTGGATAGATTTATAATATAACATTTGTGCAACTATGTCATGAACAGGATTCCCTGATACACTGATTATTCTGCAACTCTCCTAACAATGTTTTTTTGTTTTTATGTTGAAGAGTTCTTTGGAAAACACTGATGAAGAGGATGTACATGTACCAAGATTACGGAGAACTAAAAGTGTTGCAGTAAGTGTTTCCTATCAATTCTAAAAGAGACAAAACAATTCATAAATTGAAACCTTTACATTTAAAAATGTAATAGTTATTTTATTGATTTTTTTAGATGAGAGGTTTAATTCCTGAAGAGTCAGATGAGCTGTTTGATTCCACCCCAGACAGTGAGGAGGAGTACATTCCTAACTCTAGAGACAAAGAGAGTAGTTCAGACAGTAGTATATCCCTTAAACCCCTGAAACGGAGCCGTCAGTCTCTCATAGATGAAGCCTCCCCTTGTAATCCTGTCCCTGATAGCACATCATCAGGTGTCATGAATGTAACGGAGGCAAGAGAGCATGAAGTCATGGATCTAAATAAAAGGCCAAGCCAAAGGCAAAGACCCCAAGTGGTTGAGAGTGATGGAATCTGCAGCAGTTCGGAGCGTATGCAACAAGAAGGGACAATATTTGTTAATGCTGTCAAAAGAAAATGTGATGGTCGTAGAGTATATGACAAGAAACATTACTGTCTGTTTTGCTTGAAACCTTTTAGCAAGATTGCAAGACATCTACAGTATGTGCATTCAAATGAAAGAGAAGTGGCTGAAGCGTGCAGTTTCCCCAAGAATTCTAAACAGAGAAGAATACGTTTAGATGATTTACGTCACAGAGGGAACTTTGCACATAATGCCTCTGTGCTTAAAACAGGAAAGGGAGAACTGGTTCCATACAAGCGACCACCGAAGAAAGCAGAAGGCACTGACTTCATGCATTGTGCATACTGCCAAGGGTTATTTACCAGGAGTGTTCTTTGGCGACACATGAAGGTCTGTAAACTAGGCCCTAAAGATTGTGCTCCAAAACCTGGAAAAAACCGTGTTCAGTCTCTCTGTGCGTTCACACAGCCTGTACCATCACACATAAGCAGAGCACTTTGGAAGACTTTAAGCCTCATGAATGCAGATGAAATCACAGCTACTGTCAGAAATGATAGCTGCATCATTCAGCTGGGAGAGCATTTGCTTAATAAAGGTGGATCAACTGCCAAGAATGAGGCATGCGTACGACAGAAGTTGCGAGAACTAGGAAAACTACTGATCACTGGCAAAAAAGTTGCATCTCTGAAGACAATAGAAGATTTTATAGATCCACAAAACTACATAAAAATGATTCAAGCTGTCAGACACACATGTGGATATGATAGTGATGCCAACACATACAAAACTCCTTCTCTAGCAAAGAAACTTGGAATAAGCCTAATGAAGCTCAGCAAACTTGTAAAGGCCAAAGCTTTGATTGCAAAAGACCACTGTTCAGCACAGAAGCTCAGTCATTTTCAGGAAATACATAAAGAACGGTGGTGTGAATTGATCTCTGCAACAGCAGCACGAAATCTTGAGGAGTCGAAGTGGAATGCCCCCACAATGTTGCCTTTTACGGAAGATGTGCAAAAACTTCATACATTCCTCAATAAAATGCAAGATGAATGCATCAGGCAGTTATCAACAGAGCCGATGACTAAGTACTGGTCAGAGCTTGCAAAGGTTGCTTTGACTCAGATCATCCTCTTTAACCGCCGCAGAGAGGGAGAGGTATCAAGTATGCTTCTTTCTGCATTCTTATCCAGGGACACCAGTGATCCACATGGTGATATAGATTGGGCCCTCTCAGAAGTTGAGAAGAAACTGTGCAGACATTTTCCAGAATTGTGATTAGAGGAAAAAGAGGAAGACCAGTTCCTATTCTGCTGACTCCCAAAATGCTGAATGCGTTAGAGTTGCTTGTGAAGAACAGGGAGACTTGTGGTGTGCTGAAAGACAATGTATATCTGTTTGCTCGGCCATCAGCAATGTCACATTACAGAGGCTCAGATTGTATGCGCAGCTTTGCAAAGTCTTGTGATGCACGTAATCCTGATGCACTGACGTCCACAAAACTGAGGAAGCATGCTGCCACTCTTTCTACTGTTCTAAACCTGAAGGACACAGACATGGATCAGTTAGCAAACTTCCTGGGGCATGACATAAGAATTCACAGGGAATACTACCGGCTTCCTGAAAAGACCCTCCAGCTTGCAAAAGTCAGCAAAGTTCTTATGGCCCTAGAACAAGGGAGACTTGGGGACTTCAAAGGCAAGAATTTGGATGAGATCAATATTGGTCCAGATGGTAAATAACAACTCTCTTTTTCATTTTTTATGCAGTCAATAATTCACTCTTCTACACAACACACATCAGTATAAATGTTTTAATGTTGCGATTTGTTCTTCTGTTCTTCAATACATTGTTGTTCTGCATTTTGCAGAGGAGATTGAGCTAATTGATGATGATGAAGAACAAAATGAGGAAGAAACACATGAAGAAATTGAAGGTATGTAATTTTAGATTTTCATTATCTCAGCAAAATAGTGTGGCATTTCATTGACTAGTTAAACAACTGTTCTTGATTTTCTCGAAAAAATGGGATTCATGAGTGAATTTGATGTATCCTTGGTGTGTACAACAAATAAATAGTAATTAAAGTCATTATATACTGGCATGATGCAAACTGTTCCAGTGATACTCTTCTTTTTATTTGTGGGTGTTCAGCTCTTTACCTAGAGAGCTGGTACCCAGACCATTTTGATTATTCCCCAAACTCAAGTACTGTTGACAGATCTGTTGAAAAAATAACCTCACCAAATATCCAGGGCCAAAGCTGAATACCTTTGTCCTATGCAGATTATTGTTATGAATGTTTTAATATTTTTTAAAGATTTAATACTTAACGACATTTTTTAAAAACATATAGGTAACTCCTATTGTAGAGCATGTTTTTGAATTTAATGTAATGCTGATTGATACATTTTTCACCAGAAGCAACACAGGAGGAATCACCAGAAGCAATGCAGTTATCACCGCTTGACACTACAGTTATGTCCCTGCCAGAGAGGAAAAATTCCAGTCAGAGACCTTCGGTTCAAGGTAATACTATAACTTAATCTGTCATTAACTTAATCTGCCAGGCAGTACAAAATAAGGTTAAGGTTACATAGTTTAATTTATTGTTGTAGGTAAGGACCATTTTTAAACAAATTTGCCCTCATTCATTGTGTTTTTTAAATATATTTTACGTATTGTCTTATTTGCCGCCCCCTTGGCCCCATTTGTTAATAGAAATGGACCACCATAGGACCACCTTTGACAATGAAACCTGTATGTTGTGCTGGGGTGGTGGGTTTTTTTACACACTTTGGGGGTTGCAAGCATGAGTGGACCATCCTCTAAAAAAATATCTAAGAGTGTCTCTGTGGTCTGGTTAGAAACTGTCTACTGATAAAGTGTTGCAGTGTGGCCAAGTGCTATAATCTAAGTACAGTCTCTAATTGTTCAACAACTGAAATGAAGGGTTATCTGATAAAGTGATGGTAAGTGTACACAACAACATTACTGTGCCTGATGCATGTTTACATGCCAATATCTTTGTTATGACAAGAAATAGCCAATTTAAGTTGAAAGGATAGCTACAAAAAAAAACATGCATTAACATTGTGACTGAGAAATCTAAATCACTAAGTAGCAACAATATCAGAACCAGGGAGAACATAGTGTTTTATTTTAAGTTTTGTTCACCTGGTGGCATGAAAATCAACTGCTTCTGAATGTACTAATGTATTAAAAAAATTTGCACTTAATTAAAGGAATTTTTGTTTAACACAAAATTAGAGCATTAGAACATAACTGAATTTAAGCAAAAACATGTTGTGACATATTTGCTAGCACATTTTTCACTGTCTTTGCTTAAAGGGTCCATGTCTTACATTGTTCTTGAGGTCTATTCATGATTTCCGTAGTTTTATTTACCAGAATTGATCAACATTTTTGTTAAATAAGGTTTTTTGCATCTAAGATTAAAATATGATGATATCTGTTTTGTGTCTCATTTACAAGGCACTCAAAACTTTAGTGTAAATAGGTGGGACTAAACTGCCATAGTTCCTGTAACAAAGAAATGGTGAATTCAAAACTGTCTTTTTGTAGTATAGTTTTCATATATTACCTCAAATACATTATTTTAATATGGGCCATTTATTCCCCAATAATTTTTGTGGGCAATCAATATATAAGCTTGTCAGTAATTGCACATCTATATAGTGCATCTGTAATGTAAATTATGCACGAAGTGCTAAACTTGCAAGTTGTTATAAAAAAAGAAGAAATTTCTCTGTTGCACTACACGGACACATTTTGTTCCCTTGTCGTTTTATTAGCTTTTTGCGAGTGATGGTTATAAACAGCTCTAAGCTTGCATCTACATTAAGTAGAATGCCAGTGTAATGCCAACACTACGTTTTTTTTATTATGTCTTATAAGTTGTACGACATAATTGAATGAAGAGGTTCCTAATTTACTTTATCATTATACTTAATTAGTGTTTATATTGATGTTTTTCACTTTTAGGTAAAACCTCAACACCAAAAAGAAGAAAAGCTTGGGAAACAAAAGAGATCCAGGCTGTAGAAAGACACCTGAAAAACTTCATTACTTCATGTCGTGTCCCAGGAAAGGCTGCTTGTGAACAGTGCATAAGAGCTGAGCCTTCAGCACTTAAAGACAGAGACTGGCAGAGTGTCAAATTCTATGTTCACAATCGCATTGTGGCTTACAAAAGAGACATAACCCAGTAATTGTAATTTTGTTTTATGTAACTTTTGGATTAACAAAACTGAAATTATGTTTAAAAAAAATCTGATTCTTTGCCTCGTCAAAAAAGTATTTGGCAGTGTTTACCACCAGGTTGTGGTTTAGAAAACCAAGCTGGTAAGTATGTTTTCTTTTATTTTAAACTAAAAAGAGATTTTTATGTTGAATTTAGGTAGAGCAGCGCACTAGTTACATGTGCATGTAATTGTTTCTGGTACAGTGCAACAAAAACTGCCAAACTATTATTTTGTTTTATGTACTAGGTTTTCTAATTGTGATTAGAGTTACTTAACTAAAATAAAAAAAAAGCAATTACGTTAACCTTGATGGCTGTCTTGTTTATTAACCTACAGAAAGTAAGTTACATTTGTAAACGCATGTTTTTAAATGGTGTCCCCGTGATGTTCTCTAACTAACTGATTGGTGTGTATGCAAATTAGGTTCCTAGTGTTGTCCCCATTATGCTATATACATTAGCTAATTTCTGTGTTATGCAAATTTTATCCAAAGTCCCCATTTGGCGTGATCATACCACACTGGACAATGTATTTGCTTAAATCAAAAATCTGAGATGATTTTCATGTTCCCTAATTTTAATTATGCATACATGATTTTTTTCACGTCTGTAGGACCACAGGAAAGTGGTGTCCCCGAAAAGCATGTGCCTGACTAGTGTCCCCATCAAGAGTTAATTACAAGACTGTGTGTGTGTGTGAGAGTGTGTGTGTCTGTGAGTGTGAGAGTGTGTGTCTGTTTGTAAGTTTGAGAGTGAGTGTGTGTCTGTGTGTGAGTGTGAGAGTGAGTGTGTGTATGAATGTGTGTGTGTGAGTGTGTGTCTGTTTGTGAGTTTGAGAGTGACTGTGTGTCTGTTTGTGTGTGTGAGTGTGAGTGTGTGTCTGTTTGTGAGTTTGAGAGTGACTGTGTGTCTGTGTGTGAGTGTGAGAGTGACTGTGTGTGTGTGTGTGTGTGTGTGTGTGAGTGAGAGTGTATGTTCTTGTAGAGGTATAGTTGTGAGGTTCACATGTTTTCAATAGTTTAGTACAGTCTGATTTTTTTTGGTAAAGTGAGGACATTTTGCTGGTCCTCACTTTTGGACGTCATTTTCTCCAAAAATCAAGTTAAAAAAATCTAATAGAACAGAAAATTAGTCTTTGGGGTACTAAGGTTAAGGTTAAGGTTAAGGTTAAGGTTAGGTTTAGGTTTAGGTGTAGTATTATTTAGATATAGGACAGCAAAGATCAATAGAAACCTATGGATGACCTCACTAATATAGTAAGACAAACATGTGTGAGTGTGTATCTGTGTGTCAGAGTGTGTGTGAGAGTGAGTTTGTGTGTGTGTGTGTAAGAGTGTGTGTGTCTGTGTGTAAGTGTGTGTGAGTGTGAGAGTGTGTGTGTGTTTGTGTCTGTGTGTAAGTGTGAGAGTGTGTGTGAGAGTGTGTGAGTGAGTGAGTGTGAGAGTGTTTGTGTGTAAGTGTGAGAGTGTGTGTGTGAATGTGAGAGTGTGTGTGTCTGTGTGTGTGTGTTAGTGTGTGTTTGTGTCTGTGTGTAAGTGTGAGAGTGTGTGTGAGTGTGAGAGTAAGTGTGTGTGAGTGTGTGTGTGTGTGTGTGTGAGAGAGAGAGTGTGTGTGAGTGTGAGAGTAAGTGTGTGTGTGAGAGTGTGTGTGAGTGTTGGGGTGGGGGGAGTTGTGTTGGGGTGGGGGGAGTTGTGTTGGGGTGGGGGGAGTTGTGTTGGGGTGGGGGGAGTTGTGTTGGGGTGGGGGGAGTTGTGGGGGTCTCTGGTCTAAAGAGTATTTACTTTACTAGAATTGGTCTCCAGTTTAAGTGTATGTGTAGATTCAGGCTGTACAGTTCAGTATATTATTATTTAAACTGTAATGTTCTGTATTATTCAGAATTAAGAACTATGAGTGGTAGAAGTTATTACTGACTGTACTGGAACTGTTTCTGTCACAAACTTCTAGTTTTTAACTGTTTATCCTTTAAGAAGACTGGAGTTCAGAGAAAACCTAGGAGCATGTTTTAATCTAACTCTTCAGTTTCACACCATTCTTACCTGAACTCAGTAGAACTGATTTCTCCTCTGAAGCGTACGGGTATGTCCATTGACCGGTCACTCTTCATGGACACACAGCTGGGTTCAGGTGAGTCACATCTCTTTAACTGATCTGATCTAAACACAAACAATATAATACACACAATATCAGATATGACCTGTAAACCTTAGAGCATGTTAGTCTGTGTGTGTGTGTGTGTGTGTGTGTGTGTGTGTGTATAAACACACTTGTCAATATGTATACAGTAGTATGAAAAACTTTGGGCACCCCTGATAATTTTCATGATTTTCCTTAATAAATAATTGGTTGTATGGATCAGCAATTTCAGTTAAATATATCATATAGCAGACCAACACAGTGATATTTGAGAAGTGAAATGAAGTTTATAGGATTTACAGAAAGTGTGCAATAATTCTTTAAACAAAATGAGGCGCGTGCATAGTTTTGGGCACCCTTGCCGTCTTATTGATTTGAATACCTTTAGCACTAATTATTGAAACACAAAATTTGTTTGGTAAGCTCATTGACCCTTGACCTACATACACAGGTGAATCCAATTATGAGAAAAGGTCAAATTACCTTAAAACAAAGACTGTTCAACATCATGGTTTAGGGGAAGCATACAAAAGCTATCTCCGAGATTTCAGCTGTCAGTTTCCACTGTGAGGAACGTAGTGAGGAAATGGAAGACCACAAGCACAGTTAGTTAAGGCCCGAAGTGGCAGGCAAAGAAAAATCTCAGATAAGGAGAGGCGAAGGATGGTGAGAACAGTCATAGTCAACCCACAGATCAGCTCCAAAGACCTACAACATCATCTAGCAGCAGAAAGTGCCGCTGTGCATTGTTCAACTAATCAGCGCACTTTATACAAGGAGAGGCTGTATGGGAGAGTAATGCAGAAGAAGCCTTTTCTGAGCACACGCCACAAACAGAGTCACCTGAGGTATGCTAAAGCACATTTGGACAAGCCAGCTTCATTTTGGAATAAGGTGTTGTGGACTGATGAAACTAAAATTGAGTTATTTGGACATAAAAAGACACAGTATGAATGGCGGAAAAAGAACAAACCAAGACAAACACTTGCTACCGGCAGTAAAGTTTGGTACTGGGAATCTTGTTAAAGTTGAGGGTCGTACAACGTTCTGGAATGGCCATCTCAGTCCCCAGACCTGAATACTATTGAAAATCTGTGGTGTGATTTAAAGCGGGCTGTCCATCCATACCATCAAACCTGACTGAACTGGCAATGTTTTGTAAAAAAGAATGGTCCAAATTGCCTTAAACCAGAAGCCAGACTCTCATTGGAAGCTTTGGGAAGCGTTTAGAGGCTGTTATTTCTGCAAAAGGAGGATCTACTAAAAATTGATGTGCGTTTTCTGTTGGGGTGCCCAAATTTATGCACCTGCCTAATTTGTTTAAAGAATTATTGCACACTTTCTGTAAATCCTATAAACGTCATTTCACTTCTCAAATATCACTGTATTCGTCTGCTATATGATTATTTAACTGAAATTGCTGATCCATACAACCAATTATTTATAAAGGAAAATCATGAAAATTATCAGGGGTGCCCAAACATTTTCATACCACTGGATATACAGGGGTTGGACAATGAAACTAAAACACCTGTTATTTTAGTGTGGGAGGTTTCATGGCTAAATTGGACCAGTCTGGTGGCCAATCTTCATTAATTGCACATTGCACCAGTAAGAGCAGAGTGTGAAGTTCAGTTAGCAGGTAAGACACAGTTTAGCTCAAAATATTACAATAACACAACATTATGGGACATACCAGAGTTCAAAAGAGGATAAATTGTTGGTGCACGTCTTGCTGGTGCATCTGTGACCAAGACAGCAAGTCTTTGTGATGCATCAAGAGCCACGGTATCCAGGGTAATGTCAGCATACCACCAAGAAGGACCAACCACATCCAACAGGATTAACTGTGGACGCGAGAGGAAGCTGTCTGAAAGGGATGTTGGGTTCTAACCCGGATTGTATCCAAAAAACATAAAACCACGGCTGATCAAATCACGGCAGAATTAAATGTGAACCTCAGCTTCTCCTGTTTCCACCAGAACTGTCCGTCAGGAGCTCCACAGGGTCAATATACACGGCCGCGCTGCTATAGCCAAACCTTTGGTCACTCGTGCCAATGCCAAACGTCGGTTTCAATGGTGCAAGAAGCGCAAATCTTGGGCTGTGGACAATGTGAAACATGTACTGTTCTCTGATGATCCACCTTTACTGTTTTCCCCACATCCGGGAGAGTTACGGTGTGGAGAAGCCCCAAAGAAGCCTACCACCCAGACTGTTGCATGCCTAGAGTGAAGCATGGGGGTGGATCAGTGATGGTTTGGGCTGCCATATCATGGAATTCCCTTGGCCCAATACTTGTGCTAGATGGGTGCGTCACTGCCAAGGACTACCAAACCATTCTGGAGGTCCATGTGCATCCAATGGTTCAAACATTGTATCCTGAAGGCGGTGCCGTGTATCAGGATGACAATGCACAAATACACACAGCAGGACTGGAGAAAGACTGGTTTGAACATGAAAGTGAATTTGAACATCTCCCATGACCTGCACAGTCACCAGATCTAAATATTATTGAGCCACTTTGGGGTCTTTTGGAGGAGCGAGTCAGGAAACGTTTTCCTCCACCAGCATCACTTAAAATTCCTCTGACCACTGTGCAGGACTTGTATATGTCATTCCCAAGACGAATTGACGCTGTATTGGCTGCAAAAGGAGGCCCTACACCATACTAATAAATTATTGTGGTCTAAAACCAGTTGTTTCAGTTTCATTGTCCAACCCCTGTGTGTATATATATATATATATATATATATATATATATATATATATATATATATATAATTTTTTTTTTTTTTTTTTTTTTTTTTTTTGGTCAGGGACGGTAACTTTTGCTGACTCAGATGCTTAAAAAGATTTATGAATCTGTACCTGTACCTGTCTTTGTGTGAACATGTTTTTGACACAGTTTGCAGTGCACGCTACTCTGCTTCTTGTCCGACTTCAAGCAGCCAAAGTATCTTCACATTACCAAATTTGTTGGACCATTTGTTTAAACATTTTCCTGGTCTTGTCAGCCTTGGATGTGCGTTCTCCAGGAATGGTGTTGCTCACGTTAACGTTTTCACAAGGAACACAACCAGCAGTAAAACTGGAAACTCAGCATTGTTAGCGTTGTGTAAAATGACTGATGTGCTTTGATTAGTAGTGATTGTGTATCGGCTGCACAATACTGGATGATCACTGCAGTATTTTGTTGTTCTGTGAAATATGTTGTAATATGAAAAAGGAATTTGCCTGTATTAGGTAAATGTAACAGACAGTATAGTTCACTTTAACTGGCACAGTGATGTCAAATTTATCTACACTGTAAACTGTTTACACTGGAGATTTTGGGCGTTTTAATGTTTTAATAATGAATAATCTTTACATCACATTAAGCACCAATTTTATTACCACGTAAATCATCCCAGTCACGTCCCCTGTAGCCTACATATATATACAAACAAAAATCAGGCCAGGAATGTATGCACAGCACATATCCCACACAGAAACAAGGATTTATAAACTAGTAGGCAAGAAGAACCAATGCAGTCTCAGTACTAGACTTCTCATAGAACTTTAATTGTTCAAAAACTACGTTTTCTAAGACCATACTTAGGAAAGAAAGGAAGAAAGATATATTAGTATAGCTGTATATACTGATATAAATCTGACTGGATGCTGCAGAAAACAATAAAGACAAATACACATGAACTTCACTGTCAAGAAAAACAGAGAACTTCTCCAGACGTTTGAGATTTTAGTGAGTAATTTAAAGATCAGAATGAAAATGTATAAAATAAACTGTATGTTCTTTTTTTTTACTAAATATAATTAAAGTATTTAAATTCACGCATACTAATATTCCACAATAATACTGAAAAACAGTAAGAAGTGAACATACAAAATCAGGTCAGGAGTTTACAAACACCCCCAAACAAGGAATTCGAAAGAAATTGTGTGTATATTTGTGGAATATTTAACTTTAACACAACAGAAAGAGGAAATTGATGACTCCTGTGGTGAAGCAATGAATTACAGCTCAATTCACAAATGATTGCTGTGCTAAAACTTTCAGTTCATTTATTGTTGATGCATTATAGGCTTCTTATTCAAATTCAGTGTTAAATGACAAACATTTATGGTGTTCAGTCAAACATTAATACAGACCAAACCCTAATTATGTCCCCAGCAGCCGACAGACAGCAGCGTACAACTGGGTTAATAAAGTAATGCAGAGTGACAATAATCTTATGATATGCTTTATAAGTCAATATTAAAACACACATATTACAAGGAGTAATTATATCATGTGTTTTCTGATAAATATTCAGTGTAGATTATTATTGTAGTTAATCTGTAGTTATTACATTAATAGTTCTGTCTGATTACATGCAGCTGTAAATCTTTTAGCAGAATATTTCAATGACGAATGTGATAATGATTATAATTAAGAACAAAAATGATGGACTGTTAAATGGAATGAATTGTTATTGGCTGTACTGTGTTATCTGTCAGAAACATCAAGCCTTTGAACCGTTTACCCTTTAAGAACTTTTGTTTAGTCTGAACACACTAAATCAGGTCATAAATGTACACACACCACCGCCTACCCAGAAACAAGGATTCATAAAGTAGTGGTCCAACAATTAGTTCCATTTTCTATGAAGTTACATGTATATATTACCTCTTTTTGTACTTAAGAAATACATTTTTAAGGATAAAACCTTTTAAAATATTCAATTAATGGACATGTGACTGTCTGACAAATACCAGAGAAACATTCTAGGGTGAAATCATAGGGTGTGATTGGGCGTGCAAAACCACATCTGGGTGACCAAAGACTTCTATGTAGAACATCGAGAAAAAATTTAATACTGAGTAAAAGCATTTTATGGCACCTTTAAATGGCTTCTGTATATTTTTATGGCTTATTTCAGTGTGTTTTACAGTGTGGAACATGAAGTGCACAGAAAACAAACTCTTTGTTTATTCACCAAATACCTCTTCAGTGCAAGTCTTCAACTAATCAGTCAGAAAAAGAGCCCAAAAAATATCTGGCAACAACAGGAAAGACTTGACCAATCACATCTGACTATGTATTTATTCAGAGCCAGAACATAATTTATACTAAATAACATTATTATCTCACCTCACAGCTTCCTGTGTGTCCTGTTCCTCAGAGAGACTCATTTTTGAGGTCATCATTCCTCCTTCAGGTTACACTGAATCCTGAAAACACACACACACACAAATTCATACATCCATACACACACAAATTAATACATACATACACACACACACAAACGCACACACACAGATCTATGTATAAAGAGTCAGATCTATGTATAAACTTCTATCTCAGAGTCGTTCTATCAGTTTTACATTCATCTTCTGATCTCTGCAGGTCTAAAATATTAATGATCAGGTCAGACAGTAAAGTCTAGTATGGCTGGAGGAGGCGCTGCAGGAGGAGCTGCTGACAGTTTGCAAAAAAAAAAAATTCCAAATTAAAGTTGCAAAAAATGTTGCTTGCAGATTCTCTTCTGAAGAGGTGGGACTAGAAAAGTGTAAAAAAAAGTATATTAAATATTTTTAATTTTTTTAAAATATTTTTTTTAGGTGTTCAGCTCAACCACTGTGTAACTCCTGATTGCAACACCACAGTGAGGATGGCGGTAATGATTCAGTGGGAAAGTCGAGAGATGAGTACATCATGACTGACTGTATCGTAGGCTGCAGTAAGATCGAGTAAGTGTGAGACATAAGTGTTTTCATTAGTAACAGTAGCTAAGGGCCAGTATCTGTTCAAATTCGTAATATCTGTTTAACTAGTTAGATCTTATATATAAACTAACAATCTGGGGGTGAACCAGCAGGGGCTAACTGTCAGTGGGGGGCAGATCTTATCAGGCCAGTGGAGCGATATATGCTCGATGTCTGGGTGCTAACAGGCATGACAGTTGCTTGTCGATTTAAGATTTACTAACTTTAGATAAACAAACAAACAAATAAATGAAGTGTGTTATCTGTATATTAGTTATAGAAAATAAAAACTGTACGAGTTCTTTGGTATGAAGCAGTAAAATCATGAGTGGACGGTCAGTGTAGGAGAGGAACAGCAGTGATGGTCAGTGTAGGAGAGGAACAGCAGTGATGGTCAGTGGAGGAGAGGAACAGCAGTGATGGTCAGTGTAGGAGAGGAACAGCAGTGATGGTCAGTGGAGGAGAGGAACAGCAGTGATGGTCAGTGGAGGAGAGGAACAGCAGTGACGGTCAGTGGAGGAGAGGAACAGCAGTGATAGTCAGTGGAGGAGAGGAACATACTGGTCACTGATATTTATGAATGTGAATCGTCAGGATAACTAAATCTGATCTGATTATTGAGGCCTGTAATGTGAATGTAGACTAACTGACTGTGTAGCGTCTGCACTGTCAGGTCTACATGACGCTGGACTGTCAGTACCGTGATTCTGGGATTTTCTTTCATTCTTACTTAGTTTATGTGAAAGTTTGTTAACCAAAAGCCTTCAAGAAAAAAATCCCCTAAATAAAAAGGAACATCTGAACTGTTTGCTGATGACCAAACAGACGCCAATCATGCAAACAGACACAGAACAAACTCTTTAACAGGAAAAATACTAACAAGCAGCTTGTTGAACGTTTCAAGTGAGTGAAGCCCAAAGTCCAGAGGACGAGTCGGTACCAAAGAAAACCAGTATGACAGAACGAATACAGACGTGTAGTCGAGCTGAACTGAACTACTAAACCCTCACTGTTCACTGCACACACAAAGATTCTAAATTAAAGAGTCACTTTATCATCACTGTCCAAACAAAAACAAGTATCTCCAACACAACTTTACAGGAGAGACCAAAAACATACTTTACCTCCAATGTAAGTTAATGTAAAGAGGTTTATAAAGGAACAATAAAGGAGGAAGTATTTGTTTTTCTTTGGACAGTGATGATATACAGATGTCATATTTCTTGACCACTGCTGGACTGAAGTTTAAAATGATTAAAATTAGCATTAAATGATCACAAAAACACTTAAAATCTAATGTAAAAGATTTCTCTGTTAATTTATTCAGTACATTATTGTGTAGAAAGTGTTTTTCTCCACTGAGAGTCTTCACTGTACTGTAAACACAGTCGTCTGTCATCAACACTTTTCCTGGTCTTCAAAAGTCTAACTTAACATTTCTGACTTAAACCCAGTTGTAGCTGCTCGTCTTGGGTGTTAATAAAGATCATTTACAAGAACTAACTCTTCTGTATGTACAGTTTTAAACCTACAGAAGAAAGAAATCTGAATATAAAAGATCTTTCATCTCAGTCTCTTTCTCTCTCACACACAGTCCCGTCTCCTTAATGACCTCACCTGAACGCTGATCTCTGAAGTTTATTTCTACAACGTTCAGTTACTTTCTGCTCTCAGTGTCTGAAACTCTTCACAAAGTGAATTCAGAATGTTAGAACTTCAGTACTTACCCGTCTGCTTTCTCTCCAAACACTCTTAACTCACTCTTCACAAACACACTGCTGCAGTTTCACTTTTAACAGGTTGAACTGGATCAGGTATAAATTCCAGCAGGAGGAAGTGCTGGTACCTGTTTATAGGCTGAAGGGCGGAGTCACAAATTTTTTGATCACGAGGAGCAAACTGGAAATGTCATGTTGATTCCAGCATTAACAGCTCCCAGTGTGTGATAAATACTAGTTTACTACACACATAAAACACATATAACTACAGTGAACTGGATTAAAACAGTAAATGTGAAAGTAGAGCAGAACTGATCAGGACTTAACTGGTTAAAAGTGATAATAAGAAGAAATAAAACTTTATATTTACACTATAGATTTACACACAGGAGCGTTATTACTCCAGTACTATAATACACCATGAAGAGTCTAGCTATGTTACAGTGTAATGAGTGGAGCACTGAATGAAGCTCCAGCTGATTCTCCTGCAGCAGCAACGGGACCAGTGAGATACCTCACAGCAAAGAACTACACTTACATTTAGTAGTCCATCTGATTAGCTGCATACATTGTTTATCTCCTTTTACCCTATTATTTAATGGTCAGGAGAGCAGGTACTATTAGGGAGGTGGATCATTCTCAGCACTGCAGTGACACTAACGTGGTGGTGGTGGTGGTGGTGGTGTCTTAGTGTGTGTTGTGCTGGTGTGAGTGGATTAGACACAGCAGTGCTGCTGGAGCTTTTAAAAACCTCAGTGTCACTGCTGGACTGAGAATCGCCCACCAACCAGCAGCATCCTGTGTCCACTGATGAAGAACTAGAGGAACACAAACTGTGCAGCAGCAGATGAGCTACTGTCTCTGACTTTACATCTACAAGGTGGACCAGCAAGTAATAGGAGTGTCCAATAGAGTGGACAGTGAGTGGACACAGTGTTTAAACACTCCAGCAGCAGCACTGCTGTGCCAGAGTAAAAATAATACAAACTGCAGTGAAAATGAATGGAGGAGAATCTATGGAGCTGAAACGCTGAGGAGACGCTGCAGCTGAGGTCAGTAAACACCGGTCACAAGCAGTGGGCAGGAACAAGCTGTGACACAGTCTCTCTCTAACTAGAGCGTCTCAGTAATCTGTCTTATGAGGAGAGAACGCTGCTAATTACACAGTCAGTGTCTAGTCAGGAGCTCACTGGGTTTCAGACAGACCCAACGTCAATCTCTCACAGAACTTCTTGTCTTTTTGTCATGAGGGCGCTGCACTAGACAATAAGTACAGAGAGAGTAACACTTATAACCAGTTTCAGCGAGTAACTGTTAACCGTGTTAGTAAGTACTACAGTAACTGAACATTAAATACCAGACTATACCTCATATATACTTTAACTGAATTTGTACACAAACAAAAGTGAAGTGTTTCCTCATAACTGAAAGCAGAAACAATGACGATGGATAAAAAGAACTGGTGGACAATGCCCAAATTTAGCGTTTCAGGCTGAGAAGGCTATGTGAACACTTTCCATACCCTTTAAATTACCTGTCAGTGGATGTGGATGATGTTCATCTTCAAACAAGGCTGTGACTCACTTCCTATTTACCAGCTACTTAGTTCAGTGTTCTTCTCCCAGTGTGCAGGATCCTACTTTGGAGCCTGAAAAGATGATGTTTAAATGAGGCTAACACTGGTTGCCTTTTTGCCAAGTTCTTAATCAAATGTTCTGATCCACTCTAAAAGCCACAACACCACAGATCATTTGCAGAGCTTTGTAGCAGAAAGCCAACTCGAGCACCCAAATCTTTAAGAGAGATCCCCGACGACTCAAATCCAAAGTTGTTCGTTTGTTCTGTACATTTGACTCCTGACAGTTTCTCAAATCCACAGTTAACCAGCTAACCTTGACTACGTCACAACCCAACAGTCAGCTGTAAATAACAGCCATGTTGTGTGAGTTTATCACTGGTTGCCAGTTTAAGCAGATCATCTTAAACTGAAAGATTCACAGTGAGTAACAACTTCCATTTACCTTTAACATGTCATTTCTAAACCAACCAATTAGAGCAGAGCTCATATACATTTTCATGAGCACACCATAAAAGACAAAACAGCTTGTTTCATTCACGAGAGTAAAAAAGCATGGAAACCCACATCTGGACATTTTTCCATGTAGAAAATCAGAAAACAGTTTAAATACTGAATAAACATTTTGTAGAGAACCTTTAAAGAAAGATAATTAGCTGAAAATCAAATACATGAAAAGGGTGAATGTAAAGCTGAATGTGTTGATGGGGGAGCTGAAGAGGAGAGTGAAAGTCTGGTGTCTGCCTGGTCTGGTTTTAACAGACTAAACTGTTAAAAAAAGGAATATAAAGGTAAATTAATTAAGAGAATTAGCTTATAAATGTTTAAAAATAGTCTAAACATTCTGAATGTAACGAAATATTACACATCAGTTAAATTTGTAGTGACTGCTAATTATGAACTGTAGAGTTTATATCACTCTGTTTAAAAATGTTTAAGATGATACACTGTCCTGTATTTAGATTTCTTTAACTTACTTTAAGAATATTGTTCTGCACAAACTGTCTGTTATTAAATCTCATTTTTGCTCTGTTCACCTTTAAACATAGCTTTTAATCTCATCTCTGCAAAACAGCACAGCTGAAGATTTTATCTTCAATTTAAACCAGTTGGGCTGGTCAAGGAACAACAGGAGCCTGCAGGCCAGAATGTCACAAAACGCCTTCTGAAGAAAAACCTGTACCACAACATTGTTCCCACTGTTTCCATAGTATGTTCTGGCACTTGAGAGAGCCAGGGCTGCTAAAAACGTTGGTGGTTGTAGCTCAATAGTCTGAACTGAGTCAGATATAACTCATAGTAAATTGAATTAAAGTGGGAGTCCGCCAATTTTTTACACATTCAGCCTAATTAAATATGTATATAGGTATATAATTCAAACTTTTGGAGTGTATTCAGAGTGGGTTTCGTGTGAAATGTTCTGTTCTGGAGAAATACACAAAATTGGTGATGAATGGAACCGGATGTCTGAGGAGTTTAATGCCTCTAAAAGCTCCATCTCTGAAAGGCAATACATGAAATGACAACATACACATTGATTTATGCTAGTCTGGAGAGATTTTGAACATATTTTATCCATTTACAGTGGATGGATGCATGCAGGCCGTTTTCAGGCAAAATAGAGCCTGAAAAATGTTTTCCTCTATTTTACCATCAACATTCAATATAAACACAGAAGACATGTGTAGGTTCACTGGTGGTTTAGATAATACAACCCCAACCTCAAAAAAGTTGCTAATCTCATAGACCCATATTTTATTCACAATACAGAACATAGAACACATATCAGATGTTGAAGGTGAGACATTTTAACCTTTTATGAACATTATTAACTCAAGTAGAACTTGATGCAGCAACACATCTAAAAAACTTGGGACAGGGTCACGTCTACCACTGTGTAGCATTTACTCTTCTTTTAACTGATGATGATTTCTGGAAGTAATCCTGAACCCATGCAGTGATTTTCAGTACAGAATCAGGAAACCAGTTTCATGCGGTGATGTTCAGGAAATGATAAACCCATATAAGGCATATAAACCCACATCATAAGTGGTATGTCTCTTTTCCTATTTTGTAAATGGAACTGGGAAGTGGACGGAGGAGGAAGGAGGTGCCAGAACAGAGGAATGTGGTCAGAATGTATATAGTAGTAAAAATAGTAAATAAACCCTAAAAATAAGTTAGTATAGTTGTGGCTGACAAAAATTAAGTTTATGGACGTTTAACCTCCACTACACAAATACATACCACTGACACATGACCTGTAACACTAACTCTATAGAACTTCTCCTCTTGTGTGTGTGTTGAGTTGTGTGTGTGTGTGTGTGTGTGTATGTTGCTTTTTGTACCACTCTGTATCACTGTGAACACACCACCACTATGATAACTCTGACAGTAATAATCTCCTCCATCTTCAGTCTGGACTCCACTGATGGTCAGAGTGAAGTCAGTACCAGATCCAGATCCACTGAAACGAGCTGGAGTTCCTGACTGTAAGCTACTAATGTAGTAGATCAGGAGTTTAGGAGCTTCTCCAGGTTTCTGCAGGTACCAGGCGAGACAGTTATTACTATAAACTGCAGAGATGGTTCTACAGCTGATGGTGACTGTTTCTCCTAGAAGAACCTCTGGGTTCTGGAATAAATAATAAGAATTAAGTCGAACATGAAAACACATAGTATTGTTTTTAGTATCAGCCCCACATACACTGTTACTTTACATGTCTTCATAAATCATCTCCATACAGGTACATACAGTGCCTTGCAAAAGTATTCGGCCCCCTTAAACTTTTCAACCTTTTGCCACATTTCAGGTTTCAAACATAAAGATATGAAATTGTAATTTTTTGTGAAAAATCAACAAGTAGGACACAATTGTGAAGTGGAACGAGATACTTTAAATAGAAATAAAAAACTGAAAAGTGGGGCGTGCAATATTACTCGGCCCCTTTACTTTCAGTGCAGCAAGCTCACTCCAGAAGTTCAGTGATCTCTGAATGATCCAATGACCTAAATGACTGATGAAGATAAATAGAATCCACCTGTGTGAAATCAAGTCTCCGTATAAATGCTCCTGCTCTGTGATCGTCTCAGAGTTCTGTTTAAAGCACAGAGAGCATCATGAAGACCAAGGAACTCACCAGGCAGGTCTGAGATACTGTTGTGGAGAAGTTTAAAGCCGGATTTGGACACAAGAAGATTTCCCAAGCTTTAAACATCTCAAGGAGCACTGTGCAAGCGATCCTATTGAAATGGAAGGAGTATCAGACCACTGCAAATCTACCAAGACCCGGCCGTCACTCTAAACTTTCAGCTCAAACAAGGAGAAGACTGATCAGAGCTGCAGCCAAGAGGCCCATGATCACTCTGGATGAACTGCAGAGATCTACAGCTGTGGTGGGAGAATCTGTCCATAGGACAACAATCAGTCGTACACTGCTCAAATCTGACCTTTATGGAAGAGTGGCGAGAAGAAAGCCATTTCTCAAAGATATCCAGAAAAGGTCTCGTTTAAAGTTTGCCACACGTCACCCGGGAGACACACCAAACATGTGGAAGAAGGTGCTCTGGTCAGATGAAACCAAAATCGAACTTTTTGGCCACAATGCAAAATCACCCTGAACACACCATCCCCACTGTCAAACATGGTGGTGCATCATGGTTTGGGCTGCTTTTCTTCAGCAGGGACAGTGAAGGTGGTTAGAATTGATGGGAAGATGGATGGAGCCAAATACAGGACCATTCTGGAAGAAAACCTGTTGGAGTCTGCAAAAGACCTGAGACTGGGACGGAGATTTATCTCCCAACAAGACAATGATCCAAAACATAAAGCAGAATCTACAATGGACTGGTTCACAAATAAACATATCCAGGTGTTAGAAAACTGATAGAGACCCCGAACGACTTGCAGCTGTAATCACAGCAAAAGGTGGTGCTACAAAGTGTTAACGCAAGAATAATTTTGCACGCCCCCTTTTTCAGTTTTTTATTTCTAAAAAAAAGTTTAAAGTATCCAATAAATTTCGTTCCACTTCACAATTTTGTCCCACTTGTTGTTGATTCTTAACAAAAAATTACAATTTCATATCTTTATGTTTGAAACCTCAAATGTGGCAAAAGGTTGGAAAGTTCAAGGGGGTCTGCTGTGGGTGCTGTGGGTGAAGTTTGTGGAGCAGCAGCTCTCAGTCATGATGGTTCAGTTTAGAACTGCTGAATATCAGACAGAAGCAGGAAAATGTTTCTCTGTGTTGTTTATCAGCTTCTGTTGTTGCTGAACTGTGTTGAACAGAACACACTGTAAACTCTTTAAGACTGTTTTATTGTGTAGATTGTAGAGATTTACTGTCAGTCTGAGGATTTTACTGTGAGTCATATGTGGATCTTCACTCTCCTGATCTCCACAGTTGATCTTCTCACAGCTCAGCGTGAGATCAGAGAGTGTTGTGCTCTGGTCTTCACAGAAACCTGGCTTTCTGGCAACACGCCAGAATCAGCGATCCAGCTAGACTCTCACTCCGTTCACCGTGGCGACCGCACGGCAGCGTCGGGGAAGAACAAAGGCGGCGGTGTCTGTGTTTACGTAAACAACGCGTGGTGTTCAGACGTAAAGACAGTTGAAAAACTTTGTCTAGCGGACTTAGAACTGCTGATGGTGAAGTGCAGACCCCACTATCTGCCGAGAGAGTTTAGCGGTGTGTTTATTCTGGCTGTTTACATTCCGCCTCGCGCGAACTCCGCTGCGGCGCTGGGGCTGCTGCATGACGTCATCAGTAAACAAGAGACCGCGCACCCGGACGCCGTGTTTATTGTTGCCGGCGACTTTAATCATTGCAACCTGAGGACTGTCCTCCCCAAGTACCATCAGCACGTGAGCTTCCCGACGAGGGAGAACAACTTACTTGACCAAGTCTACAGCAACGTGAGGGGGGCCTACAGAGCTGTGCCTCGGCCACACTTCGGACAGTCCGATCACATCTCCGTTTTCCTCTATCCAGCATACAGACAACTCCTCAAGCGGTCACTTCCAGTGAGTAAAACTGTTAAAGTGTGGAATGAAGAAACTGATTCAGTGCTTCAGGACTGCTTTGACAGTACAAACTGGGATGTGTTTAGAACTGCTGCTGTGAGAGAGGATGGTTCTGTTGATCTAGAGGACTATGCTTCTGGGGTAACTGGTTACATCAGCAGCTGCATTGAAACCATTGTCCCTTCAAAGCGCTGCATAAAGTACCCCAACCAAAAACCATGGATAAATGGTGAAGTTCGGTCCATGCTACGTGCTCGCCAGACTGCATTTCTCTCTGGCAACGCTGATGACTACAAAAGGTCTAGATATGACCTGCGTAGATCTATCAGAGAAGCTAAGAGACAGTACAGGCTGAAGCTGGAGGGCTACTACACCACAGCAGACTCCCGGCGCATGTGGCAAGGACTGCACCGTATCACCAACCATCAACAAACAAGCACGGCACTCACAACCAGCCATTCTGCATTGCCTGATGAGCTGAATGAGTTCTATGCTCGCTTCGATGTCTTCAACCTTGACCAACTGAAGGACATTGCGGCCAAGGAGAGCACACAGAACCCATCACTCATTGTAACAACAGTGGATGTGCGCAGGAACCTGATGAGAATCAACCCACGCAGAGCAGCAGGCCCAGACAACATCCCCGGGCGTGCGCTCAGGGTTTGCTCATCAGAACTGGCTGATGTGTTTGTAGACATATTCAATCTGTCACTCACGCAAGCTTTTGTGCCATCCTGTTTTAAGACCACCACCATCGTGCCCCTCCCAAAGAAAAGTAATGTGAGATGCCTAAATGACTATCGCCCTGTTGCACTCACTTCAATCGTGATGAAGTGCTTCGAGAGGATAGTCATGACTCACATCCGGAAGACCATTCCCAACACTATAGATCCTTTACAGTTCGCATACCGCCGGAACCGGTCTACAGACGACGCAATCAACGCTACTCTTCACAAAGCCCTCACACACCTGGAGGGCAAGGACACATATGTCAGAATGCTCTTTATTGACTACAGTTCAGCATTCAACACGGTCATCCCACACAGACTCTCAGAAAAGCTCCTCACCCTCGGACTGACACCAGCCCTCTGCAACTGGGTGCTGAACTTTCTAACAGACAGACCCCAGTCAGTCAGAGTCGGCAGCTGCACATCCAGCACAAGAACAGTGAGCACAGGGGTCCCTCAAGGCTGTGTGCTGAGCCCCCTTCTGTACACGCTCTTCACATACGACTGCGTGGCCTCCCAGAACAACACCAGCATCATCAAATTTGCTGATGATACTACAGTCATTGGACTGATCACTGGTGGGGAAGAGACAGCGTACAGGAAGGAGGTGGCTGAGCTGGTGGCCTGGTGTCATGACAACAATCTTTCCTTGAATGCAGACAAGACCAAGGAAATGATTGTTGATCCAAGGAGGAAGCGAGAGCTACACACACCCCTGTACATAGGGGAGACTGAGGTAGAGAGGGTGAAAACCTTTAAGTTTCTTGGCATTCACATCAGTGAGGATCTCAGCTGGTCCCACAACACTCAGATCATCATCAGGAAGTCCCAGCAGCGACTGTACTTTCTGAGAAGGCTGAGAAAATTTGGTATGCCAACCAAAATTCTCAGCACCTTCTACAGGAGTATGATTGAGAGTGTTCTTACCAGCTCCATCATCGTCTGGTATGGAAACTCTACTGCTCAGGACAGAAAGGCTCTCCAGCGTGTGATCAAAACTGCACAGTCCATCTCAGGAGCAGCCTTCCCCTCACTACAGAACATCTACCACACCAGGGTCACCAGGAGGGCCCACAACATAATCAGGGACAGTACACACCCCCAGCACACACTCTTCACACGTTTACCTTCAGGCAGACGTTACAGGAGTGTGAAGTCCAGGACCACAAGACTGACAAACAGTTTCTACTCACAGGCCATCAGGCTTGTGAACACCTCACGCACTACCTCTCCAACCTCTCCTTTCTGAACTGGTTTTAACTGGTCTGATTTAAACTGCACCTTACACTCACTGTACTGTCAGAATACTGTTTACATTCTCTACTCACACAAACATTATTGTTTACATTTGTTACTTGCAACTTGCACTTTATGGCTGCTGCTCTTCATACTTACACATAAAAGCACACATAACTTTTATTTTTTATTCTTTAACTATAAAAATATTTTTATCTACTTCAACTTATATTGTTATACTTTGTATATTTTGTACATATATTTTTTATTTCTTTTATTTGTTATCTTATCTATTGGTGAATGGAGAAGCAGCAAAGTAAGAATTTCATTGTACAGTGTAACTGTCTGTTCTGCTGTACATATGACAATGAAACTCTTGAATCTTGAATCTTATTATTATTTAATATTTAAGATCAAATTAAAGTTAAACAGTAAAAACTGTAAATATTTAATAATAATATCACAGATTAATGAATAAATGAGTAATTTAAGAACAGATATAATGATGAGTGATCAGTTCAGATAAACTGGTTTAAACAGTAAAGAAACTAAAGTTCAGGTGTTTCAGAATTTCTACATTTATCTGCTGATTAAAAACTACATCAGTATTTAATGAAGAAGCTGTTAGTAAAGCTCAGAGAGAGCAGAGTCTTTACAGCAGGAGGTTTTTGTACAGACAATAAATGAGTTTGTATCACTGTGGTACACTTTTGGTGGAGGAACTAAACTATCAGTTGGCCGTAAGTAGCTTTTTATTTCTTATTCATAATTAATCTGTTAATAAATTCTGGAAAATCAATGTACTTGATGGTTTTAAAGGTTTAAATGGTGTTTAGTGTTTATTAGTTTACTGTATATGTAACAGTAGAGTGTAAACTGTGTTTGAAGAGTTTTAATGAAGCGTCTGTTTCTGAAGTGTCATTAATAAAAGTATAAATGTTTCAGTGAATTTCTCTCAACCTGCTTTTAATTACTGATTTTATTATAACAGTATAAAGATCTGATCTTGACTGTAGACTCTCAGTGCAGCTCTTTTACAGTAACTCTCATACTGACCAATCACAGTGCTGCTTATTATAAACACTTACACATAGTTTAAAAACTAGATGTACATTATTAGTATTGTGTTATATTTTCATTATTTCTAATATTAATGTTATTATTTATATTTATTTCTTTACAAAAGCAAAATTTCAATATTGTCAATAACTAAATGTATTAAGTTCCATCATTTTAATATCTTATATAGTAAATATTAAGAAATAAGTATGAAATAAGATGGTGTTGTGACTACAGCTCTCTCTGAGAGACAGTTTAAACTGTAAAGTAGGTTAGAATTAGAGACTGAAACGTTTTAATGCACCACTGAACTCAGTTCAGCTCTGTACACAGTAAGAGAAGTGAAACCCACTCTGGTGTGTCTGTACTGGGTGACTGACACCTGCCTGTTTTTGTGTCTCCTAGGTTCAGCCCCGCCCACCCTCACAGTACTGCCCCCCTCCAGTGAGGAGCTGCCACAGGGAAAGGTCACACTGGTGTGTCTGGCCAACAAGGGCTTCCCCTCAGACTGGAGGCTGAGCTGGAAGGTGGGTGGGAGCAGCTGGAGCTTGGGGGTCAGCCAGAGTCCCGGTCTTCTGCAGAAGGACGATGGCCTCTACAGCTGGAGCAGCACCCTGACCCTCCAGGAGGAGCAGTGGCTAAAGAACACAGTGACCTGTGAGGCCTCCAAGGACTCCCAGCCTACTGTCAGCAAGATCCTGAGGAGAGATCAGTGCCCTGAGCAGTGAAGACCACGCGGGGGTTTCAGCTGATAGAGCTCCTCTCACTCTCTAATGTGCTGAAACACGTCTGTACTTAATGCTGAAATGATGATCTGATTATTTGAAATAAAGAAAATAAAGAGTTTCAATCAACAAACACTGTATGATTTATTGTCTGAAGGTAGATTTTTCTCTTCATCATTAGATTCACTCAGAAATCTTTAAGACTGTGAAGTTCAGAGAAAGTTCTTGTTGTTAATATAGAAGAACATTTGCAGGCAGATCTAATGATCTACTGAGGTTCACTGATGATCCTGATGGAGATCACTGAGAGATTAAATCTAACATAATAGTTTAAAATACAAGTTTAAATCATCTTAATTATAATGTAAATAAAGGAGATGTATTATGTATGATGTCATACAGTGAATAATCTAGTATTTATACATTAACTGTATTACATTGTTGGACTTGTTAATGTATATAATCACAGTATTTAGACCACAGTCTCCTCTGTATCTGTAGTCAGTTACTACTAGAATGAGGCAGGTTGGTTCTTCATGCTGATGCTGAAACTAAAGTGATGTTGCTCTGAACTCTCTCTGAACTGGAGATGATGAACATCTGGACACAGAGCTGCTTCTTTCTGGAAAGTGAAGTCCATCCTGCTTATGCAAATCTGAGACTCACAAACACTAAACCATCAAGACTGTATCAGATATGAATGTGTATGAGTGAGTATGTGTGAACCACGTTAGATACCTTCACATTCATTTACAGTTCAGTTCATTCAGACTGTATGGTGATGTGATCTGATTGGACAGAACATGTTATATATTTGTAGACTGTTCTATTTATCAGAGAACAACCTGCATGTACAGTGACGTCACATAGATGTCTGAGAATAGTCGAGGCAGTAGTTTGTCATGAACAAGAGTAATATTAAGAAAACATATTATTAAGAACTCACTTTTTAAGTTCTTGTGTTCATACATTTGGGTATCCGGTGTAACCACCAACCCACAAACTGTGAAATAAGATGGTCCAGTCAGTTTTTGTGGGCTGCCTAGATTGGGATTCAGAATAATACCACTGGGAACACTGGGATCAACACCAAATATTTGTGAGATGTGTAATGTTCTAGACACTTCTTGTCATTTAGGCCTAGATAATAATAACAACTGATCTCACGTATTAACAGTAATGTAATGTTCTAGATACTTTTTGTGTTTAGCACTAGCTCACTAACTCATAGATGTATTGTTCTAGAAAGCTGTAGGCGTTTAGCACCAGTTTACTCTGAACGCTAACGCTGTTAGTTTGTGAGTTAGTGTCAGTGAGATGAAGTTAAAGGTTAATAAGTTGAGAGTAAAATGAAAGAATGTGTACAGGTATTGGGACACGTCCCTGTGGAAGAGGAGGCGGAGTCAGCAGTAGCTCATTGTCATTTAAAGGGAAAAGTGGTTTATTATGTGACCTTTAAGGTACAGTTCACTCACTTCTTCACCAGATAGTTCTTTACAGATGGTACAGATGTTGAGTTATTGTCCTGCTGAACAATATTTAATCTTAATGGTGATGTAATGAAATCTGAAGTGAGGCTGTGATGATCAGACTGTCACACAGAGAGAAACAGGATAAACAAAGAGAAACAACAGGAAAGATCTAATCTGAGGTAAGAAATTCATTGTGAGAGCGAGACAGAGCTTGTAAACTCTTGTTGAAGCTGCCCGTATAAACACACACGTCCTAACACGTCTCTGATAGAAACAATAAAGCAGCAGCACCAGAACAGAGACAGTGTTCAGCAGCCTGACCAACCTGATAACCTCCTGAACACGGTCTGCTCTGTTACAACAGTTCATGTTCAGTATCAGGGTTGGTGTGTTGTGCTTGAGTGAGTTCAGACACTGAACATCTGGTGAAAGTTCTGCTCTATTCTGAGAGGAACTGAAAGATTCAGTCGTGTTAATGTGAATCTCACTGCTCTCTTTCTCCTTCTCTCTTTATCTCTCTCTAATTTATATATAACTTGTTGGTGAGGAAACTTTTTACTTTACTCTCCGAACAGAATTTGGACCATAAAAAGAAAAAAAAGAACTATCCATTAGCTGGTTTTAAAACACTAGCTCTTAATGATGTATATTTAGAGGATAGGTTGAAGAACAGATTTCAAAATATATAACATTTACAACTGTATGTGATATTGAATGTAGAGAAACAGAAAGAAAACTGTTAGAGAGTTCTATCAGAGCTGCAGTGAGAACCAGCTCAGTGGCAGGAGAAGAAATAACTGGTTAGTTTGTGAAGACAGGAGAAGAAACATCTGTGATTAAATAAGCAACCAGTGTCTGCTGGAGGGCCAACTTTCCACAAAGCACTGGACAGCAGGAGCTCTGTGGTGGGTAAACTGGTCCAGAATGCAGGCAAAAAGAGTCTTCAAGGCAGATGAGACAGCAGCATCAGACAACACAGGATGGGCTGTTGTTTTTTATCAGACTGCAAAGGATCAGTGTAGTGTTAACAATCCATCACTGGGCAGGAACACAGATGACTGTATGTCTTTGGACTGTGGGAGGAAACCCAAATAGACATGGGAGGAAACTCCACACAGAAAGGACTCCCAGCCCAGGAACCAAACCCAGGCCCTTCTTGCTGTGAAGTGACAGCACTACCCACTGTGCTGCCATGTCACTGTACCTACATTGTATGTGGAGATTTTCAGAAGACTTTAGGCTGCTCAGATATGTCATCATTTGAAAAGTGTATGCTGAAAGAATTTGGATACTTCTATGAAACCTGTACTTAAAACTTCCTGAAAATGACTAGACCAGAGTTTCTGAGTGTTGGATATACAGTAACTACATACAGAATTACTTCTATAGCTTATTACTATGAGGACATATCAGTGAGCATCTCGGAGTCAGACAGGTTCCTCTACAGCTGAGGGAGGTTTTTGAGCAGCTGTTCTCAGATCAGTGAACGTATCAGTGTCAGAGAGGTTCCTCTACAGCTGAGGGAGGCTTTTGAGCAGCTGTTCTCAGATCAGTGAACGTATCAGTGTCAGAGAGGTTCCTCTGCAGTTGAGGGAGGTTTTTGTACGACGCTCTAACACTGTGTGAACGGAGTAGCTTCTTCCTGCTGACAGTAATAATCTCCTGCATCTTCAGTCTGAACTCCAGTGATCTTTAGTGTGAAATCTCTATTGTAGCCGCTGCCAGTGAAACGCTCTGGAACTCCAGACTGGCGAGTGGTTGCGAGTTTAATCAGGAGTTTAGGAGCTTCTCCAGGTTTCTGCAGGTACCAGTGAAGATCATCATCAATATCCACATCAGCTCTGCAGCTAATAGTAACAGTCTGTCCTGGAGAAACAGACTGAGACTCTGGAGACTGAGTCAAAATGATTTCCCCCAGAGATTCTAAAACATACAAGAAAAATCTACTCAGCAGGATCTAAAATATAAAAATATAATACATCTGACATTTAACAAGCATTTATGTTCATTTTAAATGGATGTTGCTCTCACCCTGAGTAAACAGCCCTAGTGCTCCGAGCAGAAGAACCAGTAGCTTCATCGTTGTGCTGTGTGTCTCTGAAAGGACTGAAGACTCTGATCAGCACTGAAGCTCTTAAAGTGTGTGGAGCAGTGAAGCAGCACACATATGCAAACAGCACAACTCTCAGAACCACACCAGATTAACACTGATAATATTCTCTAAAACTAGACTTGATTAAATTATTAATAATCAGTGTCCCATATCCATCTACACACTGAATCATTCTGTTCTGGCTTTTTAATCATTTACATCTGAAAAAGAACAAAAAACCCACCAAGACACAAACAGAGTCTCCAGATCAGAGAAGATCAGCACCGGTTATACAGACAGTCGAACTCCACACTGAGATTCACACTTTTCTCGTTTATATCTTACATTATAAACATCACAAACAATAACAAACAAGACTTTTAACCTGTTAAACTCTCACTGTCTGAATGTGTCTCACATTTTAATCCTCACTCTCAGAACAGAACTCAGATCAGCTTCATACAAATAATAAATAATACATAATAAACGTGTTGTTTTAGGAATAATAACTAAACAATAAAGAAGAAATGTACAGTGTTAGTATGTGGTTACTGTGTTATGATGGAGGTAATGCTGTAGGGGGTAACTGGGAGTGTTGGGAAAGTCCTGGTGGACGAGAAACACTATCAATGTTATATCTGAGTGTGTAAGTGTAGAATGTAGGGGTTAAACTAGCGTCTGCTGCCTCTAATGATACGACCCTGGTTTTCTGTAACTGTGTGTGAGACAGATAGACATTAGACGAAGCTGAAGTTAGAACTTTGTGCTCGTTTACTGTTTCACCATGTTGTTCCACGTTCAGATGCATGTACAGGTCCTAACGTTCACCTGCTGCACTGTTTAAGGTAGAAATTAATTTAACACACTAATCTCTCGAGGCTGATGTTAGCTTCACATTTGAATTTCCGTTCCACCTTAAATAGTGCAGCAGCTGCACGCTAGTGTCTGTACACGCATCTGAATGTGGAACTGAAACTCAACAATGTTACTGTCTTGAGTCTGATGTTAACTTCATATCTGAGTCAGACCTGTTAATGCAAATCTGAGTTTCACCCACTGCTCTCTCTCTCTCTCTCTCTCTCTCTCTCTCTCTCTCTCTCTCTCTCTCTCTGTTTTACTGGTTAAACTGCTTGTGTGTGTTCAGCTGGGTGGGTGGGGGTGGTGGAGGGTCTCCAGGAAGTGAGTTTAATATCCTGATGTAACTGTCATTGAGTCGTAGTCACAGTGCTGTGAGTTTAATAGACTGAGCTGATGTTACAGAGACTCAGTTTATAGACTAATGATGGAGATTAAAGTCGTATGGAGTCTGAAGTGGATCATGATGGGATGGTGTTGTAGAAGAGCAGGTTCTGAGTTGATTATGAGGATAAAGATGTGAGTATAAAACAGTGTAATGAGTGGAGCACTGAATGAAAGTGAGGTGGGCTGTGGCTCCCCCTGCTGGACATAGTGCCTACACCTGCAGTAGGTCTCAGCTGCAGCAGTGCAGTCTCTGTTCTCTCTGACTCACACAGCTTTTTGTACCACTCTGTATCACTGTGTGAACGAGTATCTACTACTGATGTAAAATTCACCCAGACAGTAATAATCTCCTCCATCTTCAGTCTGGACTCCACTGATGGTAAGAGTGAAGTCAGTTCCAGATCCAGATCCACTGAAACGAGCTGGAGTTTCTGATGTTCTACTACTGGTGGTGTAGATAAGGAGTTTAGGAGCTTCTCCAGGTTTCTGCAGGTACCAAGAGAGATCAAGACAAGGAGGATAACAGGAACGATCGTACACTGCAGGGCTGGTTCTACAGCTGATGGTGTTTGTTTCTCCTGGGAGAGCAGATTTCACTGCAGGACTCTGAGTCACAGTCGTCTGACCTCTGGATTCTGAATAATGAATAAATAAATTAATATATATGGTTTATCTTCTTTACTGCAAGCGTCTGCATATAATGCATAACAGAAAAACAACAGATCTACTCCATGGACCACATTACCTGGAGTCCAGAAGATCAGTGTCCAGATGAAGATGGTGATGAAAGTCATGTCTGCTGTGGGTGAAGTTTGTGGAGCAGCAGCTCTCAGTCATGAAGTGTTAAACTCACAGGACTATAAACTCTCCCAGAGCACTGAAGCATGTGCTGATAATGCGAAGTCAACTCTCTCTGTATGGAAATGTAACGCTTCCTATGAGTCGTGTATTTATAATATTTCATGGCTGCATATATTAGGTGTTATATAGAATTTCTAATACCTAATGATACCAGATATTATGTTTTATAATTAATTACAACTCATTATAATCACCTGCATAACACTTCATAAAACAAATATACGACTCTGTAATGTCAGATTTCTAAATGCACTAAAAAGAGAGACGCTGGCGTCTACGAGCGACTCCACATATTTAATCTGGGCTGAGTCAGTTTAAATAAATATTATACACTCAGGCGACTTCAGCTTCTGTCACAGAGTTTTGGGCGTAAATACAAGAGGAAGCAGAATTTAGCTTAATGGTGTTCTTACACAACACCAGTCATAAAATAAACAGTGATAAGATTATGTACCAAATTCAATACCTCTGTATACATAACAACACCAAATAACAGTCTACACACACACACACACACACACACACACACACACACACATATACACACACACATACATACACACACACACACACACACATGTACACACACACACACACACACACACACACACTCTGCGATGTTATCTATAGACACCCCAGGGCTCGAGAGCCCCTCCACCAGGAGATAACAACTGGCCCAGAGACAGCCCGGAACCGGAGGAGGTTACGACATGGCCAGGAGGAGCCCATGTGACCCGAGGGCGATGGAAGGCCGGCCCCTATAAGACACCTTACGAACAGACCAGCTTCAGACCAGATTTTGACCCGCTCCTGATCAGAGCTAAGACGGTACCGCAATGTCAAATTAAACAAGCTTGAAACTCTGACTGGTCTCCCTCTTCATTCTGACGGCGAAAGACAAAGTTACAACACAGGTAAGGCATCATGTTATTTCTAATTTTGTGTTATGCAGTGTTTAGCACTGACAATCGCCCTTATACTGAACTGTTTTATAAACACACAAGTTTGTTTCATGTAGGCTATTAGCTTTCACATTAGGGCTCATCTTTCTCAGGATTATTCTTCTTTTCTTTCACTGATTTTTTTATCAGGTTAGAAAAACTAACTTCACTGCTGAGAGTCAGTTTAATAAGATCAGACACGTGTGTTGCTGTTTCTCATCTCCAGCTGGACAGGCTGCCTGACAGACTCCACGGATCAAAGTATCTGCAGCTGCTGATCAGTAAATAACCAGAACACACATCCACTCACATCACCACCAGATAAACGATAAACTTTGTTTTCTTTAATAAAGTAAATAAATATACAATATGCTGAACAGTAGATGAGACAGGCCCATGGCTTTGTTTCTCTTTAGGGTTTAAAAATAAACTATTCAGATTTCTACATCATTTCAGTCATAACTTAACAGTTTATAACTTTAAACTAAGTGTCTGTTTCGTCTTTTACACTTTAGTTTATATACTTTTGAAAACTATATGATTTAAAATAAATTGCTGCTCTACTGATATTATACTACTTCACGTTCACAGTTCAGATTATACAAAACACAGAATTTCATTTTAATTTTATATTTTCTTTAAAAATCATATTTATTCTGTTTATAAATATTTAGTTTTATTCTATATCACCTCCCGTAAATGATAATGATCTAAAAGAACAGCACACGACACACGGTCACTTAACACCACAGCTCCATCTCACTGCTGCTCTGATAATCGTCTATTAACCACAATGTATCTGTAAGATCCTCCCCGTCATATTACATCACTTACACACTCCTCCAATCAGCAGTTTCAAAGTGTAAGAGGATCTTATGAGAATGTGCTGATAATGGAAAGTGAACTCTCTCTGTGGAAATGATCTTCTCCACAACAGCTGAGCTCTAATTATTAGAGACAGATCAGATCTTATACCATATGTGTAAACATGTTTATACACACTGTGTACTGGGTTTCAGCTGATTTATCATCTACTCCAACGTCTCACACAGAGCATCTCTCATCTACCTGATGAACATCTTTACCTTCTACTAATGATACATCACTTCATGTAAAGACAGGTGCAGCACTGAATCTGCTCCCACGCTGACCAAACAGGACCATAAAGAGATTCTTATAAACTTTCTTCTGTTCAGATTATTGATGTTGAGTATTTCACTACATACATATCAACCAACACTTTACCAGAACTACTGAGAACCTTTCTGACAAACTGAACAATGTAGTTAAACTACAACTGTTATGTTATATGATGTGATCATACAAATGTACTGAGTTGTTGGTTCTGAAATTTGAAGCTGCTTCTGGTTCAATTCTACACCAAATATATAGAAATGTTCTGTTTACCTGAAAGGTCTGGACTACAGTTAGTCTTGAGAAAGTCGTGGATATATGATGTTGATAACGTAGCTGCTGTAATGTGGACTGATGTTCCTGAACTGGTGGAAAGTTAACTTCACTAACAGACTGATCTGATCTGGAACTCTGAAATCTTACCGTATCTCTTTAGTCTCATGACAAATACAGTTAAGACTGAATCTGAGACAGAATCTATTACAGAACAGTTTTAACTTCATAATCTTCTCCATTAACTCCAGATAAGAAACCAGTATTACACCAACATCTTCTCTAAACTACACCTCCTAAATACTGTCCTAACTTTAGGATAAACCCCACCAGCGTCCTACCTTCTGTTTTACCTTCTGTTTCTATTGTTAGAACATTGTGTAGTAAAAGAGAATGTTATTGTGTTTATGCAGCTGTAACACACAGAACCAGTTCATTAAAACTAGAAATACACTTATTTATTCTGAACAAAGTGGTTTACATGTGTGAGAGATTCAGAAATCCTGGACACCACTGGACTCTCAGTATCCTCCTTTTCTGTCTTTGTCTTCCTTCCTTTTTCATACTTTTCCTTCTTTTTGTTTTTTCTTCCATGTTTGCAGTTTTTTTCTTCCTTTCTTTTTTCCTCATTTTTATTTTTTCCTGAATTCCTTCCTTTTTATTATTTTCTTTTTATTTAGTCTTGTTTTCCTAATTTTTTATCGCTTTCTCTTATTTTCTATCCTTCATTTTTTTCATTCCTATCTTTCTTTCTTTATTTCTTTCATTTCTCATATCATAATTAAATGATGTTTATCTCACTTGCATTCTGGTTAAATTTAATTTAGGACTAAAGATAGAAAGATTCTGTAGGAAAGATCCTGAATTGTTGTTTATTTTATTATTTTATTTAATTCAACATTTTCTTCATTCTAGACATTAATGAACAGGCTAATGCTAAATGTAACCCAGTCCAACCCCAGCCAAATAAACAGCATTTGCTCCTGCAGCACCAGAGTTTTGATAATGTGATGATTTGTGGTACTAGGAATGATCCTGTCACGCATATGACTGTCCCTGACACGAACTTACTTCCAAACTCCATTTCCCAGAATGCACATCCGGATGATGTCACACCCACATGTTCACCTCCAGCCAATCATGCACCTGTCCCACGATCAGCCTCCCCGGAATTCTAATACGCACAGCTGTTTGTCATTACGATCACCCCATATAAGCTTCACACACACAGACACACTTTGTGAAGTTTTGCCAGTCTGTTGTTGCAGTTCTGAGCGGTTTCCCTTGTGGTCTTGTTTGTTTATTCTGGTTTTGACTTGTTCCGTTTTCTGACTATTCTCCCTCTCGATTTCTCCTTCTGGTTGTGGTTGCCTGTATCTTACTCTCCCTTGGCTCTGATCTCCCTTCCGTACTCTCGACTCTCCCTTCGGATTTCCCTCATGATTTGGTCGCCTCGCTCTCTGCTATTCTGGTTACGACTTCTGCCTGTCTCCTGGTCTACGATTCTCGCTCCGTACCGTTTTGTGTTTGTTTGTATTTTGCTGCTCTGTCACACTGCTGATCTTAATAAATCCAACGTAACTTTTAGCTCTGCGAGCGTCGTGCTGAGTGCTTTGCCTATGACAGAAAACTTCGCCGCTACTACGATGGCAGAGCTAAAGGACTTGCAGCAAGCCGTGAGTAATCAAGGTCGCATTCTTGGCCAACATAATCAGCTATTCGAATCCCTCACGAGCTCAGTTGGTAGTTTGACTCAACAGCAAACCGATCAACACACCCAGTTGGCGCTGATATCATCTAATCTCCAGGATATCGCTGCGCAGTTAGCTCAAATGAATATCTCGTCTGCTCCGGTGGCTGAACCGCTCGCCCCTTCCCCTTTGGTGAGTGGTTCATTCCCGGTTAGCAAACCGGATAAATTTGATGGAGCCCCAAATTTATGTCGTGGTTTTCTTCTCCAGTGCTCAATCTATTTTTCAAATTCTCCTCCCAGTTCTGGTAGATCACGTATCTCTTTTTTAATTTCACGTCTCACCGGTAAAGCTCTGGATTGGGCTACTGCTGTTTGGCCCAACCATGAACATGGGACTTATGAACAATTTCTCCAGGATTTTAAATCTGTTTTTGATCACCCTAATGAGGGCCGATCGTCTGGAGAACTTCTCGTACAGCTCCGTCAGGGGAACAGATCTGTGGCAGACTATGCCCTGGAATTTCGTACTCTGGCTGCTGGCAGTGGGTGGAATGAACCAGCTAAAATCATCGTTTTTTGTAATGGCCTCAACCCGGACATACTCAAGGAGCTGGCTTACCGAGATGAAGGACTGTCACTTGAGGAGCTCGTCGCTCTCACCATTCGTCTTGACCAACTCAAGCATGGAGCTTCTGCAACTGCTCGTCGTGCCACCTCCTCACACAGTACCCATCTTAGGTATGTGTCTGTGCCTGAGCCACGTCGTTCTCCAGTCTCTAGAACTTATGGTGACCATACTCCAGAGGAGCCCATGCAAGTTGACTCTTCTCGTTTATCTGCCGAGGAGAGGAACCGCCGGCTCCGTGGAGGTCTCTGCTTGTACTGCGGCATCTCTGGACACATTATAAGGGACTGTCAAACTCGCCCACAGAGACTTCTCCCACCAGCTCAAGGGGGCACCAACGCTCAAAGTAAAAGGGTAAGCAGTCCCTCAACTAGTATGGTTACTAAATCTCTGTTAGTTCCTGTTACCTTGTGCTATCAGGGTGTTTCTTGTGTGTTTCCAGCCTTAATTGATTCTGGAGCTGAAGGGAACTTTATTCTAGCTGATGTCGCCAAACAGCTCCAAATACCTACTATACCCCTGGCACAAACCATGAGACTATCTGCCGTTAATGGGGATCCCTTGGGTCAAGGGATCGTATCACACAAGACTGTTCCTGTCACTATGGACGTTAGTGCTCTGCACTCTGAGGAGATTAATTTTTTTATTTTGGATTCATCTGAATTTGCTGTTATCCTTGGTCTGTCTTGGTTGAGAACACATGATCCTGTTATTTCATGGGCTGATAGAGAGATTATTTCTTGGTCTGAGCATTGTTTAAATAATTGCCTTTTATTTCCTCGGTTGAATGTATTTTCCACTTCTGTTGAGAGCCCTGAAAGTTCTTCTCCTGTGTCTATTCCTCCTGAATACTCTGACTTATTAGAGGTTTTTAGAAAAACGAATGCTACTAAATTGCCGATCCACAGATTTTATGATTGTGCCATTGATCTAATTGACAACCAAATGCCACCCAAATCTCGTATATATCCCCTGACTCAAGCAGAGGAGAGGGCCATGGAGGAGTACATTCAGGAGGCTCTCGATCAGGGTTTTATACGTCCTTCCACATCTCCTGCGGCTGCCGGTTTTTTCTTTGTTAAAAAGAAAGATGGTGGTCTTAGACCTTGTATCGATTACCGCGGCTTAAACTCCATTACTAAACCTTATCCATATCCATTGCCTTTAGTGCCTGTTGCCCTAGAACAACTCCGGGGAGCTACGGTGTTTACCAAATTGGATCTTCGCAGTGCGTACAATCTCGTCAGGATTCGAGAGGGTGATGAATGGAAGACAGCATTTCTCACCACTAGGGGTCACTATGAATACCAGGTGATGTCTTTTGGTCTGAGAAATGCTCCTTCTGTTTTTCAGGCTTTCATCAATGACGTCCTCAGGGATATGTTAGGGCAATTTGTTATCGCTTATATTGATGACATTTTGATTTATTCCCCTGACTTACCCACTCACGTTCAACATGTGCGCAAGGTCTTGTCTCGCCTTCTTGAAAATCAATTATATGTAAAAGCTGAGAAATGTGAATTCCATTCAGGTTCGACCTCTTTTTTAGGTTACATCATTAGTCCTGGTGGCATCGTAATGGATGACAGTAAGATTGAGGCTGTGGTTAATTGGCCTATTCCCAATTCCATACGTGAACTTCAAAGATTCCTAGGTTTTGCAAATTTTTATAGGCGGTTTATTCGCAATTTCAGCTCCATAGCATCCCCTTTGACCTCTTTACTCAAAGGTAATGCTAAAAAACTTATCTGGAATCCTCAGGCGGAACAGGCCTTTGTTGAACTTAAGGAGAGATTCACCACTGCTCCGTTATTACAGCACCCAGATCCCACTCGTCCTTTTGTGGTAGAGGTTGATGCCTCCAATGTAGGGGTAGGTGCTGTTCTTTCCCAACGTAGTGGTGACCCTCCTAAGCTGAAGCCTATCGCCTACTTTTCTCGTAAGTTATCTCCCACTGAACGCAACTATGGAATTGGGGATAAAGAACTCCTCGCCGTTAAACTGGCCTTTGAGGAGTGGCGTCATTGGCTAGAGGGTGCGCAACATCCCTTTTTAGTGTTGACTGACCACAAGAACCTTGAATATCTTCGCTCTGCCAAAAGATTAAATTCTCGTCAGGCTCGCTGGTCTCTATTTTTTTCACGTTTTGATTTTCAGATTACGTATCGTCCTGGCACTCGTAATACCAAGGCTGATGCCCTTTCACGAATCTTTGAGGTTGAACCTAGTGAGGAGTCTAAACCTAAACAGATTCTTGACCCTAAGATATTTCTGGCTCCCATTAGATGGAGTGTTGATGTGGAAATTGAACGGGTTAATTCAGTAGAACCTGTCCCTGAGGCATGTCCTCCTGGGAGATTGTACGTTCCAGCACAATTCCGGGATCAATTGATTACCTGGGCTCATACTTCTCTTACCTCAGGACATCCAGGAGAAACGAGAACTCTCCAACTTCTCTCTGGAAAATATTGGTGGGAGAGTATGAGCTCAGATATTCACCGCTTTATATCTTCATGTACCGTTTGCTCTGTGTGTAAGACACCACGTACTTTGCCGTCCGGAAAACTACTACCACTTCCAATTCCGTCTCGACCTTGGTCTCACATAGCAGTTGATTTTGTGACTGACCTCCCTAATTCTCAGGGCAACACAGTCATTCTCACCATCGTTGACCGATTTTCTCGGGGGGTACGGTTTATACCGTTCCCTCAATTGCCTACTGCATTTCAGACAGCTGAATGTTTGTTTAATTATGTATTTCGTTTTTTTGGTATCCCTGAGGATATTGTCTCTGACAGGGGCACTCAATTTACCTCGCACGTCTGGAATGCTTTTATGGAGAGATTGGGTGTCTCTGTCAGTCTCTCTTCTGGTTACCATCCCCAAAGTAACGGGCAATGTGAGCGGACTAACCAAGAGCTTGGTAAATTTCTGAGAGTGTATTGTCATCATAGTCAAAGTGATTGGTCTATGTATTTACCCTGGGCTGAAATGGCTCAGAATTCCCTTGTTAGCTCCACCACTACTATTACACCATTTCAGTGTATGCTGGGTTATCAACCGTCTCTTATGCCCTGGTCTGGTCAATCGTCGGATGTGCCTTCTGTGGAACACTGGATGAGAAGAAGTGAGGAGGTGTGGGAACAAACCCATCAGCATATAGAGGCAGTTCTTAGGCGACATAAACATCATGCTGATCGTCACCGAGGTAATACCCCCTCCTACAGTCTGGGAGATCGAGTATGGTTATCGACCAGGGATTTCAGGCCATCAGAGGGGTGTAAGAAATTACGTCAGAAATACATTGGCCCTTTTAAGATTATTCGCAAAATCAATGATGTTACTTATAAATTGGATCTCCCTGCTCATTATCATGTCTGCCCCTCTTTTCATGTATCTCTGCTTAAGCCTGTGGTTCCTGGTCCCCTAGATGAGGCTCTACCTGACACCAACCCTCCTCTACCGGTTGACGTTGGGGGCACCCCGGTGTACGCCGTTCGTGGGCTTCTGGATTCGAGGAGGAGGGGAGGGATCCTCCAATACCTGGTGGATTGGGAGGGCTATGGTCCTGAGGAGCAAAGCTGGGTAAAGGCGGCAGATGTACTGGATCCTGTCCTCATAGAGGAGTTTCATCGCTGCCATCCCTCACGTCCTGCTCCCAGGCCGAGGGGACGTCCTAGCCATTCATCATTCACTGGGGGTAGACGAGGTCGCCCGCGACGTGTGTCGCAAAGCCCTTCTGTAGGGCAGCGGAATGTTGGCGATAGGCGCCCCTCTCTGAGCCCGTCCACCAGTAATCGAGGAATGCGTTCCAGGGGGAGGATCCCTGTCCCCTGCCGTGGCGAGTCTGGAGTCCCCCGTTCTCGATCGTCTTCTAGTACGAGGGTTGGTCGTCAAGGTCGTCCTCGTCGCCGTTCCTCGTCTCTCCTTGACTCTTTGGGGGGGGATCCTGTCACGCATATGACTGTCCCTGACACGAACTTACTTCCAAACTCCATTTCCCAGAATGCACATCCGGATGATGTCACACCCACATGTTCACCTCCAGCCAATCATGCACCTGTCCCACGATCAGCCTCCCCGGAATTCTAATACGCACAGCTGTTTGTCATTACGATCACCCCATATAAGCTTCACACACACAGACACACTTTGTGAAGTTTTGCCAACCTATTGTTGCAATTCTGAGCGGTTTCCCTTGTGGTCTTGTTTGTTTATTCTGGTTTTGACTTGTTCCGTTTTCTGACTATTCTCCCTCTCGATTTCTCCTTCTGGTTGTGGTTGCCTGTATCTTACTCTCCCTTGGCTCTGATCTCCCTTCCGTACTCTCGACTCTCCCCTCGGATTTCCCTCATGATTTGGTCGCCTCGCTCTCTGCTATTCTGGTTACGACTTCTGCCTGTCTCCTGGTCTACGATTCTCGCTCCGTACCGTTTTGTGTTTGTTTGTATTTTGCTGCTCTGTCACACTGCTGATCTTAATAAATCCAACGTAACCTTTAGCTCTGCGAGCGTCGTGCTGAGTGCTTTGCCTATGACAGATACAGGATACTCTATGAATATGGGTAGAAAATGAACATTGTCACTTTATTAGACAAAATATTATACATTACACAATATTACATTCATTAAAAAATCTCGTAAAGAAGATTAATTCCCAATAATGTAATAAGCGTTTACATGTGGAAATATGATAAAATCTCAACAATGGAATAACACAATGTTATCAGTAAAAATACTATTACATTATTTGTTAACAAAATTATTAGGAATGTTATTATATTACTGGATGTATTTTCACTAATTATATTCAATATATATATGTATACACATTATAATATTCTATATTAGTGCTATGTTAGTAAAGGTAATGGATTAACTGATCATGAAGTCCTGCCATGGTGTAAACTGGATATTGAGCTATAATACAAACATAATAAAATATATCTTAAAATTTCATATTTGTACAAAGGAAACTTCAGATTACTAGAGAACAGGACATCAGCAGAGTTTAAGATCACTCAGGAGTCTCTCTGTCTCCTATCTGTGTATAACTGTGTAAGATGGTGTCTTCCATGATCTTGAAGATCCTCCACTCTTGTGGTTCCAGAGTTGATTTCTGTCCAGAGTGTTTATTAAACCACTCTCCAGACTCTTCTCGTCCTCTACATGATCTCATCACCAATGTGGGGTCATCCTCAAACATCAGGAGTCTGATGGACAGCACACTGGAGGTGCAGTCACTGGTAAACAGGAAGTGATGTCAAGGGGAGGACACTCTCTCTTAACCTCAGTGTATGTGAGACTCATACCAGGTCAGGTTAAAATGCTGTAAAACAGAAAACAGGACAGAAAGATCAGACATGAAGAAACTTCTCACAGTCAGCACTCAGACTCCAATCACAAACACAATCAGGAGAAACACCATCACTAGATAAACAGTCCCACCTCATCAACACTAATAACACTAATAGTTCTGATTCTCATATAATCACTCATCAACACAGTTGTAGGAGACAATAACAAGAATGTTGATATTCTGTTGTGTGTATTAATGTCTCTATGTGTGAGTGCGCCCCCTACAGGTCAAGCTGAGTATAAAGAAAAGGTTCAGGCTGAAACAGTCTTTTCACCACATACACCTGCTGGTACCTGGGGAAAGTTCCTGAATGAATTTGTTCTGGAACTGCAAATTTCAGCTGTTTGTAAACATTTCTGTAATAAACTCTTTAACCAGTTTATCTAAACTTTCCTCCAGACATTCTTTTTATTAGTGGTAAGATGAACAAGGTGGATTAAACTAAGAGGAATTTAACCACCACACCAGTAAAACACTGACACAGTGAAGAAAGACAGTGTACCAGAGTATCTTTGTAGATCTGTGAAAGATAAAATAGTGAATCATGTCAGAGTGATCCAGTTATTTTACACATCTATAGTGAGCAGTATGTCCAGTATGTGCACCGAATCAGCTGATTTACACACACACACACACACACACATACACACACACACACACATAAACACACACACACACAACAATGCACTAGCAATAAATCAAATCAATATAGAAAAAACTGTCTGCCTAAAATATTTCACACAACACACACAAGAGAAACTTCATCAAAACACTTCACTAAACATCTCAAACAACGAAACTCCAAATACAGTCCCTCACACCAAACAGTCAAAATCTGAGGATGTGAGAGTCGCCCCCCACTGGAAACATCAGACCACAACCTCGTCTACAGGTTCCTACAGCACAAGCCCCGCCTTCCAACCCACCACTGCATCATCCTTCAGGAAATGATCTCTTGAAGCTAAAGAGGTTTTAGAGACTGCTTTGCTACGACTGACTGGATTGAGCTGCAGGAACCACATGAACAGACACTGAGAGGATCACACACTGCACAACAAACTACTGGGAACTTCTACATGTACAATGTTGTTCCTGTGAAAACTGTGTGTTGTTTACTGTCAACAAACATGGAGTAACATACAATAGAGTAGCTCGTACAACACACTACACGGAGTAGCTCGTATAATAACCACAATCTTATTTAATCTAAAATAGGGGTCGAGGCTTTTATGAGGTCAAGTGATCTGAACAGCTCGTCATAATATGTACTCATACATCAAGACTAGCTTTTGTACATAATAATAATGATAATATCTATTTACAAATCAAGGCTAGCTTTAATAAATAATAATAATAATAATAATAATAATAATAATAATAATAATAATAAAATCTATTAACACATCAAATCTAGCTGTAATAAATACATAAATAATAATAATCGCTCTGTGCCTCGCCTGTGTGCGCGCCGCACTCCCCAATCTGCACAGATCTAATTGGCTGAGGAGCGCCTTTGGTGAACTTACAACGCACGTGATTGGTCTGTGAGCATGTTTACCGTAAAGACAAGAAAAGTTCCGCCGCTTAAAATAGACCCTGTCAAAATTCAATCACTGTCAGTAGTTTATCGGTTTGGGTCCGCATCGGACCACGTCTATTAGTGACCTCTGATCTAGTCACATATCATGGCTAGCTTTAAATAATAATAATAATAATAATAATAATAATAATAATAATAATAATTGTTACATGCCCGGGCTCATTTGGTATAGTCCGGTATGTCTGTCTCTCCCTCTTGTGCGCGTCTCTCTCTCTTTTATCCTTCTATCTCATACGATTTTACAGATGCCAATCATCACTGACACGGCTTACGTGGTGTGACGGCCAATCAGATTCAGTCACAAGGCGGAGGTCTGTGCTTCAAAAGCAGCCCGACAAAAGCCCGTGAGAGACATCTTGCTCAGCACACACACACACACACACACACACACACACACACTCACACACACACTCTCTCACACACACACACACATACACACACACAGCTTGTTGGTGACTTTTTGAGCTGCTGGTGGTTTTGGGTTCTGGACAGGTAAGACGGGCGGCTCATACATTGTACAGCACGTAGTGACTCTATGTATAGATACATTAGGTCAGGTCCGGCGCCAACCTCTGTACTTCTGTTCATGGTGTAGTTTAGAGCAGAGCGGGTAGCCTTTTGTTTTTGTGCTGTTTAGAGAAGTTTAATCGTAGAGCTTTAGGGTAGTTCTTTGGTTTTTTGTATGTTTTGACTATTTCTTTTCTTTAGCGCCGTCCTAGTCGACTCCCTTAAATACTGCAGAAAACATCTATGTTGTAAATAATAATAGTGTAAATATTGTAAATAGTTTGGCAAATGGTGGTGTTAATGGTGGTGTTAATGGTGGTGTTAATGGTGGTGTTAATGGTGGATGTTAATTGGGTTGTTCATTAAACACAGTTAAAAGGCTGTTAGAAGTTGTGTGTTTTTCCTCCCTTGCTGCACATTGACATCGGAAACCAACGTTACTGACCCCATTTTACCCCCAGACCACTTATGGGGTCGTAACATAATAATAATAATAATAATAATAATAATAATAATAATAATAATAATAATAATAATAATAATAAGGCTAATATTAAGGCTTATTTACTGATTAGTGATGAGTGTTTATCTTAATTAATAAAAGAGGACAAACCTGCTACACATGGACAACCAGCAACATCAAAGGAAGAAGAAATAAGAAGCAGGAGTAAAACTCAAGTTCTGCTTGTAAGGAGTCCTACAGGAGGAAGGGGGGTAAAAGTAGCTGGAGAATGTGGGAGATGGTGTAAAGACCATTACAAGCTGGAAACAGAAGAACAGCAGTACAACAGATGGTAGTGTGGAAAGAACAGATGAGTTTAACCTCTTATATAATATAACCAGTTTAACTGCCCTGTTCCAGGTTTCTGTCCAGCCTTCACCCTCACATCCTCCCCCTGCCTGGTTCCCACTGTTACAACGTCAACCTGTCCAGCCATCATTATTACATTTGAATGATGTGTAACAAAACCTGTACACTGGTTAAAACTTTGAGAAACAATATTATTTTTAACTTTTTCAAACTTCTAGTTCATCACACTTTTAACAAGTATGTTCAGTTGCAGGTTGGTGTCACAGAGCTGCTCAACAGACTCAGAAGATCCTTTGGCCCCAGAACCATTAGGCTCTTAAACTTTTCCCAGTGTAGGAGGGGAATGGCTGAGCGCTGAGTGTACATATATATTATGTGTGTGTATATATGTAAGGGTAAGGGTTGAGCTTTAACATGTTGTAGATCTCCATCCACTGAGTGAATATATGTACAGAGAATATACACATAGAACTCACTGTAGTTTCTCTAGTTTACAGTGTGGATCCTTCAGTAGATCAGAGAGCAGCTTCTTTCCTGACTCTCCTGGATTATTGAAGTCCAGATCCAGATCTCTCAGGTGTGAGGAGTTTGATTTCAGAGCTGAAACAAGTGCAGCACAGCCTCCCTCTGTAATACTGCAGTTAGACAGTCTGTAGAGAGAAAAAATAAAACTTACACCTTTATTAACATTCATAAACATCATCTCACACAAACACACAACCATAACAAAACAGTGTGTGTGTGTGTGTGTGTGTGTGTGTGTGTGTGTGTGTGTGTGTGTGTGTGTGTGTGTGTGTTTGAACAGCACTCAGAACCTCAGCGTATGGTACTCGGTACAGAAGAAGGAAAGGGGGATATATCTCTGTCATGGAGGGAGTCGCAGTTTGAACACCAGAGCTTTGCACTTAAAGGAGAATTCCACCAATTTTAACATTTCTCCACAAACAAAGTCATTCAGAGTGGTCTGATGAAATCTTTCATTGTAGAGACTCAGACTTCTTTACAGTGGTGGTGAAAGGAACCAGGGATTGTCATGTAGACAACACAAACATAGCCATAGATACACACTAATATATGTAGAGGACAGAGAACCTATAGGAGGTTTTATTTTGAAAGGTTTCAGGTCATGCTCATAAAAAAAAAACATTTTAAAGTCATTTTTGACTATCAATCCAAAATCAGCGTTGGGGAAACAGTGTGGCTGGAAAGACACCAACAAATCTTAAAAAAACTTTAGTTCACAAAGCTTAGTTTACAAATGTATTAGGACATTTTATTAAAAGTAAAATAAAGGATAAGGGCTGTATTTTCATTGTTAAAATAATTGGTTTAAACAAATATTCTCTTTATACTCTCTATATACTCTCTATATACTCTCTTTATACTCTTTTTATACTCTCTATATACTCTCTATATACTCTCTTTATACTCTCTATATATTCTCTTTATACTCTATATACTCTTTTTATACTCTCTATATACTCTTTTTATACTCTCTATATACTCTCTATGATATTAATATTTCCAGCTTGATCAGTCAGTACAGTACTGAAAGTCTATAAAATAATAATACAATCAGACTGAATGTGTTTTAAAGGCATTTTTCCACAGAATGAGTTCAGCAGGTGAGAATATGTACTTACTAGTAGGAGAGACACTGTTTACATTTCACACCTGAGTTCTGTAAACTTTCTAGCTCGGTGTTCTCTTTCATAGTGTGTTATAAATATCTTCTTAGACAGAGTAAAAGCATATAAAGTAAATTACATATGATTATCATTCTGACATAATTACTGCATAATCACATGTAGTTATGGAAATTAATTTTAATTTAAACAATGAAATAATGAAAACGTACCAAGTAGCAAATTAAATTGTCTTTTTGAAGCGAATGTTATATACAGTACTGTGTAAAAGTTTAAGATACTCAGCGACATTATTATATTTAAAAAGATATTTTTCTTCAGACAGGAAGCTTTTATTTACTCAGTAAACACTTTATTATTTAAATATTAATCAGTATTAATAGAGTAAGTATTGCTTTTACATACGTCAGTGTGTTTATTTAACCCTTTCCAAGCTTCTCCTAAACAACCCAGTATTATTTACAGTTCTCATCTAATACCTGCTTTGACTGCTCAGTACTTCATTAAGCTAAATCAAGATTTGCTGCTGAAGGAACTGAATACATTCATACAATGTCTGGGGCGTCCAGGAGAAATCTGGAACCTAACTTTGTTCTTCAAACTGGATTAAGATCTGATCTACTTCTCTCACAATAACATATTCATGTTACTTTGTATTGTATGTATAATTATTTATATCTGTTCTAATCAGATCTGCTGTTCTTTCTGGTGAAAATACACTTATAGATCAGATAAAGACTTTTACACTATCAGCTTAGGTGACGACGACTTCTGCACAGTTTACATGAGGGGAAATTTAAATATGAACATACAAATATATCACTGTTTTTAATATTTGTTGTTACTGACCTGCCTCCATATTACAATGGTGTTCATAAGGACAGTTACACTTCTTAAATATATATAATAAATACAGTGTTATGACTCCTTCATGTTTTAATATAGTTTTATATTAAAGTGAGCAGCACACAGAATATAAAGATGAATAAAACAGTAAATATAAAAACAGTAGAGTCAGTAAATACAGCATCTACACATATAACCTTTAATTAATGTAACTGTGCTAAACTGAATCTGACCTTCATAGAGCTTTTAACCACTTAACGCGCCCGGCGGGCCAGGAATCAAAAATAAATATATTTAAGGAAATATCTGAAGATCTACAGTACCACCAAAGACATTCAAGGTACCATATGAAAGCTTAGAATCTCTACTTTTCGGTCGTTTTGCCATTTTTTCTTTATTGTCATTCAGAAAATAAATATTTTGGTCAAAAACTAGCGTTAGTATGACAAAATATTAGGTACACTACGAACATTTTTATTTTTCGTAAAGCCATCTTTTGGCCAATCTGGACATATTACACATCAAACGAACGGGGAGACCCTCAGGATTACGATGGTGTAAGCTATTTTACTCTGAAATGTAGCAGTATTTAAATAAAAAATAAAGAATAGCTTTTCCGAACAGTAACACGCCCCCTAGCGCCGCCACTACTTCTGCGTTTCTCCCACGCGTAAAGGCTCTCAGCCACCACAGGGACGCAGCCGCCACAGAGACACACCACCGCCACATACCTGAGGGTTTCAGCTTCAAAACGAGACCAAACTTGTGTTTTTCCATCAATCCGATCGTTAATAATCCGCCATTTTGTGGAAGGAGTACTCCGGATTTTCGACAGGTCAGAACAAAAACCTTCGAATTAAAAAATTTATTAAAATATCTTACAGTTCGAAATCCGCATTTTCGCCACTTTCCCCTAATAGTCCCGCCCTTCCTCTTTCCAAAAACGTGTCAACCAACTCTGTGGACCAATCAGGTGCGGAGATATCTGGACGCGTAACCAAGAAGGCCGGTGGGTCAGGAAAACGGGTGGGTTTTTGAGACTCAGCGCGCATTCAGTGCGCAGAGCGCAGAGAGGACGCGCGCCACGCAGGAGATACACAGACACAAAACAACGATCAAAACATTAACTATGAACCCTAAACAAAGTCCCAAACCAAAGAAAACGATATTTTATGATGTTTAAGAGTGATTAGTAAAGCTCAAAAGGAAGAGTAGCGGCGGCAATCTACTGAAATCGGGCAGCAGAGAGAGTTTAGCTCCAAACCATACCAAAATAAAGGTACAGTCTGAGGCTATAAACTGACTGAGTTTTTTCCAAGAAGATAATTTAGTTATGGACTTATAATAAACATGTAAAATATGGTAAAAAATGGCCTAAAAATCATACATGACATTATTTTGTCAAGGAAAGTGAATAAACACATTTTTAGATGTGGGAGTTATAAGAATATAACATATACACATATATACATATTTTTTTGCAGTAAAATCAGCTGTTTTCATTTTGGGGAGGTTGGGGGACCTTGGACACCCCAATAGACCAGTGGGGGGGACCCCCTGTTCACTCTCTACTCCAGCTTGAATAACTTCAAATCAGTAAAAGAAATCAACTCCAATTTTTTTCTGGTGACTTTAGACACATGCAGAAACACTTTTCTAAAGGAAAAAGTCTGGGGACACACAAACTCTATTTTTGGTAGGCACTAAAATTTAAATTTTAAAATAAAAATTAGAAAAGCGCCTGTTTTTTTTTTGTTGTTTTCAGCATATTTGGAGCATTGCAGATTAATTTCAATGCCTTTTAGTGCTTCTAGTACAAATTTGAAGGCTTTTCAGGAATATTACATCATAAACATTACACTAATTTATGCAGTGTTTCAGTGAAAAGCTTCAAGATTTGGGTATGTATTTTCAGGCGGAAATTGGTAAAAAATGGGGGTACGGTTAAGAGGTTAACTACAGACTAAAATCTAAAGGACTAAACAGCCTTTTGAAACTCTTACTAGGCAGGCTGCTTTTTAAATATAGAGTGATACTATACGTCTCAGAGTGACTTATGAGTGGTGAAAATACACTGATATGTGTTCTTTCTGATCTGGATCTCTGATTCTGGTGAGATTTGTAAAAAGATAAATGATACTGTGATGTGGCTGCAGTGTGTATATACTAATATTGTACTACTCAAGGCTGGTCCTGGTTTAGAGACCTGTCTGGAGACCATAAACTGAACAACTAAATCAGTGTATAACCAGACCGAGGCAGCTCCCCTGAATAAACAGGACAAATCCAGAAGACTGTCACATCTGCCCTCTGTCTGTCTGGCTGTCTGTCTTTGTTTACATTCCCTTGTCTGTCCCATGTGCTTCTGTTTATGTTCCCCATGTGGATCTGTTTTGTCATGTGCTCCATGTCTCCGCCCTCTGTCTCCACCCCTCACCTGATCGTGTTGTCTCCCCCTTGATTAGCTCCAGGTGTTCTTTGTTAGTTCCTGTATTTCTCCCTGGTTGTCTGGTTAGTCTGTGTTTGGTGTTTAGTCTTGCTTTGTGCTGTTCTGTGTTAGTGAGAACCATGCTAGCTGTTTTATTTTGGATTTAGGTTTATCTCATCTTTGCTTTCGTTTGTATCTGTCAGTAAGTCAGTGTTTCTAGTTTCTAATTTATTCTTGTTATCTTTGTTTTATCTTCTGTTTAGTTTGTTAATAAACATATTCCAGCTTGCACATGCATCCTGCCTCCTCGTCTGCCCTACATGACAAAGACAAAGTGAAACAGTAACAGTCAAAAGTCCAAAACTGTTTAAAGATGTAAACAATGATAAAAACAGAAACTGACTTAGAACTGAGACACAAACTGAACCAACACTTCACACCAAGTTCTTAAACACTCCCGTATGAGAGGATTCACTTCCAGTTTGTGAGCCACAGACTAAAACTCTACAAACTGTGCTAACGCTATCTGGTCAAAATGTACATAAATATAATCTACTGTACATAAATATACTCTACCGTACATAAAAATATTCTACTGTACATAAATATACTCTACTGTACATAAATATATTCTACTGTACATAAATATACTCTACCATACATAAATATATTCTACTGTACATAAATATATTCTACTGTACATAAATATACTCTACCATACATAAATATATTCTACCGTACATAAATATACTCTACTGTATATAAATATATTCTACATACATAAATATATTCTACTGTACACAAATATATTCTACTGTACATAAATATACTCTACTGTACATAAATATATTCTACTGTATATAAATATATTCTACATACATAAATATACTCTACTGTACATAAATATACTCTACTGTACATAAATATATTCTACTGTATATAAATATATTCTACATACATAAATATATTCTACTGTACACAAATATATTCTACTGTACACAAATATATTCTACTGTACATAAATATACTCTACCATACATAAATATATTCTACCGTACATAAATATACTCTACTGTACATAAATATATTCTACTGTATATAAATATATTCTACATACATAAATATATTCTACTGTACACAAATATATTCTACTGTACATAAATATATTCTATTGTACATAAATATATTCTACTGTACATAAATATATTCTATTGTACATAAATATATTCTATTGTACACAAATATATTCTATGGTACATAAATATATTATACTGTACATAAATATACTCTACTGTACATAAATATATTCTATTGTACATGAATATACTCTACTGTACATAAATATATTCTACCGTACATAAATATATTCTACCGTACATAAATATACTGTACCGTACATATTTATACTCTACCGTACATAAATATAATCTACTGTACATAAATATATTCTACTTTACATAAATATACTCTACTGTACATAAATACATTCTACCGTACATAAATATACTCTACCGTACATAAATATATTCTACTGTACATAAATATACTCTACTGTACATAAATATATTCTACCGTACATAAATATACTCTACCGTACATAATATACTCTACCGTACATAAATATATTCTACCGTACATAAATATACTCTACTGTACATAAATATATTCTACTTTACATAAATATACTCTACTGTACATAAATACATTCTACCGTACATAAATATACTCTACTGTACATAAATATATTCTACCGTACATAAATATACTCTACCGTACATAAATATATTCTATTGTACATAAATATAATCTACCGTACATAAATATATTCTACTGTACATAAATATACTCTACTGTACATAAATATATTCTACCGTACATAAATATACTCTACTGTACATAAATATATTCTATTGTACATAAATATAATCTACCGTACATAAATATACTCTACTGTACATAAATATATTCTACTTTACATAAATATAGACTACTGTACATAAATATATTCTACTGTACATAAATATACTCTACTGTACATAAATATAATCTACCGTACATAAATATACTCTACCGTACATAATATACTCTACCGTACATAAATATACTCTACCGTACATAAATATATTCTACTGTACATTAATATATTCTACTGTACTTAAATATACTCTACCGTACATAAACATATTCTACCGTACATAAATATATTCTACCGTACATAAATATACTCTACTGTACATAAATATACTCTACTGTACATAAATATATTCTACCGTACACAAATATATTCTACCGTACATAAATATATTCTACTGTACTTAAATATACTCTACTGTACATAAACATATTCTACCGTACATAAACATAATCTACTGTACATAAACATATTCTACCGTACATAAATATATTCTATTGTACATAAATATATTCTACCGTACATAAATATATTCTATTGTACATAAATATAATCTACCGTACATAAATATACTCTACCGTACATAATATACTCTACCGTACATAAATATATTCTACCGTACATAAATATATTCTACCGTACATAAATATACTCTACTGTACATAAATATATTCTACTTTACATAAATATACTCTACTGTACATAAATATATTCTATTGTACATAAATATAATCTACCGTACATAAATATACTCTACCGTACATAATATACCCTACCGTACATAAATATATTCTACCGTACATAAATATATTCTACTTTACATAAATATATTCTACTGTACATAAATATATTCTACAGTACTTAAATATACTCTACTGTACATAAACGTATTCTACTGTACATAAATATATTCTACTGTACATAAATATATTCTGCTGTACTTAAATATACTCTACTGTACATAAACATATTCTACTGTACATAAATATATTCTACTTTACATAAATATATTCTACTGTACATAAATATATTCTACTGTACATAAATATACTCTACTGTACATAAATATATTCTACTGTACATAAATATATTCTACTTTACATAAATATATTCTACTGTACATAAATATACTCTACTGCACATAAATATATTGTACTGTACATAAATATACTCTACTGTACATAAACATATTCTACTGTACATAAATATATTCTGCTGTACTTAAATATACTCTACTGTACATAAACATATTCTACTGTACATAAATATATTCTACTTTACATAAATATATTCTACTGTACATAAATATATTCTACTGTACTTAAATATACTCTACTGTACATAAACATATTCTACTGTACATAAATATATTCTACTGTACATAAATATATTCTGCTGTACTTAAATATACTCTACTGTACATAAACATATTCTACTGTACATAAATATATTCTACTGTACATAAATATATTCTACTGTACACAAATATGTTCTACTGTACATAAATATACACTACTGTACATAAATATAAATATAATATTCACATGTAGAGATCTATGTAAAACTGCTGGTGGGATATTTTGATAGACTAAATTACACAAAGTGGAAGTTTCTTATAAACCAGCTTCCTGTTGGAGTTTTCCTGTTCCACCTTAAATACTCATTTCTAGTATTAGATAGATTGAAGTGAGTGTCTGATTCTAGAAATAAGTACTCAGTTATCCCAGTAATAAACAGTCAATCTAGGATCAGCCAATCAGACGTGATTATTAAACAGAAACACAATTTGAATCATTTTATCAATCCAGCTAATCTCATCAGCATTAAACTATCACAGTCACTCCTCTACCCCCATCCTGACTCACTGACTTCAAAAAGCTCACTAGATTCAAAACCACTAACAGATCCTGTAATCTTCAGTCAAAGAAAAGACCATAATTCTTTTAAACATCAGGAGCCGCCTTCAGCAGGACAAGCTGATAACTTTAATTACACAGTCTGATCCAGATATATTAGTACTGACCAAATCCTGATTTAAACATTCTATAAATAATCAAGAAGCAGCCCTAACAAATTACAACCTCTACAGAGCAGACAGGAATGTAAGGGGTGTGGCTATTTAGGTTAAGGCCAGTATTCAGGTAAAAGTACTAAATACACTATGCAAAGAATTTTTTTTTAAATTATTAGCTTTACAATCTGCAGAGACGCAATAATAGCTTTGTGATTGTTGGAGTTCACAGACCTCCTTCAGCACCTCTCACGCTGTAGATGAGTTAGCTGGACTTTTATCCACATACATTGATTCTGAAATGCTGGTTCTAGGTGATTTTAATCTAAACTGGTTAACTAATGTATCCAATCACATGAAGGACGTGTGTGTTAATCTCTCTCTCAATTAACTAGTTACAGAACCAACAAGACCAAACCTGCATGACCCACTAAGTCAACCCTAATAGATCTAATCTTCTCCAACAGAGCTGATCAAATTACTGCTATAGGTGTGTTTGACCCGGTATTAGTGACCACTGTCCTATCAGATACATTAGGAACAGCAGTATGAAGAAGACGGTGGTTAGAAGATATTTTAAACATTTTAATAATCAAGCTTTTTTAAATAATCTGGTGCTCAGCAACATTCATTATAACTTTAAAATCCCAGATGTTCACTTAGCACCAGAACATTACAGTACATCATTTCTGACCATGTATGTTCCACTCTTATTTATTCATCTATGATTGTTGTTCTTACCAGATGTTTATTTGGAGTTTAATTTCTATATTTATACATATTTTATATATTTATTCTGTACTTATTCTGTCTCTTATTTAAATTTTATTTGTTTTCTTTTATGATTTATCTTAATTTTATTGTCATTTTGTTTATATTGTTTCTTTTACATTTTTAAATTCTCATATTAAAATTCATTTTCATTTTCGTTTCAGTCTCTTTTATTATGAAGTGTAATGCTGGGCTACACTGTAAATGAGGGTCTCTCTTAATGTACCCCCGAGTGAGAATAAAGGTTGATTGATAAATGGTGCAGCAGTTAGATTCTGGCACTTCAGGTCACTGAGTCTCTCAGACACTGTTTAAGGTGGAACTCCTTATCAGAGATTAACAGCATTAAAATAATAATAATGTTATTAAGTGCTAAAGTTTACTGTTCATATTAAACTGTGTACAAATCTGCTGACAGAACATCATTAAGTGTAATTAATCTATTTTCTAAACAGCTCCACTATTATTATTATTATTATTATTATTATTATTATTATTATTTATGTATCAGTGTAATATTACCTTAACTGCTACAGTCATAGATAATAATACTACTACTACTACTACTACTACTAATAATAATAATAATAATAGGTTGCACTTATATAGCGCCTTTCACGAACCCAAGGACGCTGAACAAGACAAAAAGAAAGTTGAGGAGAGTGAAAGAAAGAAGAGGAAAGGTAAGACTTGAGCTGAGATTTAAACATAGAGACAGAGGAAGATAAGCGAATAGAGAGAGGTAGGGCATTCCAAAGAGTGGGGGCAGCAACACTGAAAGATCTGCCACCCATAGTAGACCACCTAAACCGAGGGTCAGACAAGAGAGCAGAATCAGAGGAGCTGAGAGAGCGAGATGGAGCGTAGGGCTGTAAGAGAGCAGAGAGATATGATGGAGAGAAGCCATGTAAGGCCTTATAAGTCAACAAGAGTATTTTGTAGTGGATGAGTTCAGAGACAGGTAACCAGTGAAGCTGATGGAGGACAGGGGTGATGTGAGAAGATGGTTTTGAACGGACTAAGATTCTGACAGCAGAGTTCTGAATATACTGGAGCGGACGAAGAGCTTTAGCAGGTAAACCATAGAAAAGAGCTTTAGCAGTAATCTAAACGTGAAGTGACAAAAGCATGAACCAGAATCTCAGAATCTTTCAAGGAGAGCGAAGGGCGGAGTCTACCAATGTTACGAAGATGAAAGAAAGCAGACTTTGTAAGAGATTTAATATGAGAGACAAAACTGAGACTGGGGTGAAATAGAACACCCAGATTCTGAACAGTGGAGGATGAGCTGACAGAGATGTCATTTATGCTAACAGTGTAGCCAGAGTAGGCTGATATGCTTTAGAGCCAACTATTAAAAATTCTGTTTTTCTGGCATTGAGCTTGAGGAAGTTAAAACAGTTTGGTCACAGTTAAAAAGTAGCTTTGGATCATGGCCGGACTCTATAATTAACCGAGAGTAGTGAACAGTCCGAGCTGCGTTTAAAGCAGTTTTGTAATTGGCCATGTGTTCAGAGTAGGCAAGGGAGTGTACATGTAACCCAGTTTTTTTAAAAAGGCGTTCAAGTCGCCTACCAGTGGTCTTCAGAGCACGAAGCTCAGGAGTAAACCAAGGAGAAGAGTGAGTAGAAGGTACAGTTCTGGTCTTTAGAGGAGCTAACAGATCAAGAGCAGCAGAGATAGACTCGTTATAAAGAGAAACATCATCATCTGTAGTAAAGATCTTACAGAGTGTGGAAAGAGGAGAGAGTTTGAGGTGAGCAGAAAATAGAGCAGGATCAACACCAGCAAGGTTACGGAAGGAGACTGACGTTGTGGAACGTGACTTGAGGTGAGAGAGGCAGAGGCTAGCAGTGATAAGTTAGTGATCTGAAATACCAACACACAGACCAGATACATTATTAACAGCACAACCAGTGGAGCAAACCAGGTCAAGAATATGTCCAAACTTATGAGGAGGAAATCAACATGTAGAGTTAAACCAAAACAGTTTATCAATGACACAAAATCAGCAGATACTGAAGAGGGTGAGTCCAGGTGAATGTTGAAATCACCGAGTACAATCAAAGATGAGGACATAGAGCTAATGACGGTGAGCATTTCACTGAGTTCAGACAAAAAACCTGTGATGTAGAGTTTCGGTGGGCGACAGACCAACAACAGTATTAGTGATCTCGTACCAGATACCCGCAGAGCCATATATTCAAACGTGGACACCTCATGTAACAGACATTGACTAACTTTAATTTCACTTTGAAAAATCACAGCTAGACCACCACCCCTGCCTGACTGCCTCGGAGCACCTAAATAACTAAAGCCAGGTGGGGTTGCTGCGTTTAGATGAAAGTAATCACCCTGCACTTGCAGTTTCACTTAGAAAAAGCATGTCCAGATATTTTTCGCCCATTAGGTCACTGAGAAGCGTAGCTTTGTCCGTGAGTGAACGACAGTTAAGTAAGGCAAAGTTAATGAAACACTGAGCGACAGAGGATGTTGACAAATCCGTCACTGGTGGGATCTCACGCAGAACACCAGTATCACGTCCTCGGTCGCGCTTCCTGCACTTCCGACCAGAACTCCAAACGGTGGGAATGCTGATTTCTGACGACTGGGAGAACGTTTGTTTAATTCTCGAGGCCCGATGGACATAACGGGGTCGTCGAGCAATACCAATGGAGCGGCAATAAGTATAAGTCAGTGAGTCCAGGCGGTAGTGAAAACTGAGGGAACGAAGTTCATCAGGAGTACAGACAGTCTGAAATCCAAAACCAAAACTGAAAAAGCCGAAGAGGCAGATGATAAATAACAATCCATGAGGACACATAGTAGCAGCCAGACACTGAACCCCCAGCGCCAAAGCTAAAACACTGCCCAGCTACGTTAGCCACCACCACAACCCAACACCAAACAGCCAACTCAGAAAACTGAATGTAGGAGAATACACCAGTTTTCTAACTGATCGAGTCACAGCGTAACGAGAGACTGACAGCAAACAGCCGAGTCAATGAGAAAACTCACCACAGTTGCAGTCAAAGGTGCAGAAAAAGGCGAAGAGGGCTCGAAGCAGCAGCACACAGCAGCAGACAGCCGGTAGGAAGGTGACAGCCATAAACAGAGCAGTCCTCACAAGTAACAGCGAGTAGTCCAAGAGAGCAGTAGTACAAGGTACAGCCTCCAGAGTTGCAGAAAAGTGGAAGGAAAACAGCAGCATGCAGCCGGCAGTAGCAACTGAACAGGTGTGCAAACTGTAAACACGCAATCCACTAACAAGGTAACGTAAAAACAGTCCTCAGTAGAAAAAGACATCAAGTGCAAAAAGAAAACTAGAGAATCCAGAAAAGAAAGTCACAGAAAGGACAGAAAAGAAGAGTTTAGTTCAGTGAGAAGCGGCAGCTCAGGTGCGCACAGCGTTCTCTCACAGGAAGCGGAAGATGGTCAGGACTGACATTAACTCAGACTGATTCAAAAGACCATCCTGCAGAGTGATACCAACAGGGGTGCACCGCGGGCGGAGCTACAGGACACACTGTGCTGATACTGTAACACATAACAGGCAGTGCAGCAGTAACTCCTTTAGACTGTCTGTCTATAATATAAAGATAGAAATGGTTCTTTCTGATAAGAGAATTAGACCAGACTGTGTACGCCAGCCTCTCACAAACCCTTAACACTCTGACTCAGTTCTGACTCACTTCCACAGTTTAGATATATTTACATACAGATTCACTGAGTTTAGTCTCAGAGTCACATTGTAAACTGGTGGGTTTCAAAGCCTGATTTGTAAAGACCCCTGAGTAAACAGCACAGAGCTTTAGTTACTTGTTTTTAGCCCAGAGTCCTCACCACTGCTTCCAGTTACAATATAAAGATTGACTAAGAATATAAATATAATAAGTATGAGTTTTAGACTATATATCGTTTAATGTTAATGTGATGTCTTGTGTTTGTACATATATAGACTATATTTTATATTATATAAAAAAAATTATAAAATTTAGAAAAATTATAAATATGATATAATGTCTTTGTATATATGATTTTAAATTAATGACAATGAAAATACAATTAACAACAAAACATTTTTATTATGAGAAAAATCTGATCTGGGTCTTGTCTCGGTCTCGGATCTCCTGATCTAGTCGTGATTCGGACTTATGATGTGTGCTGGTCTTGGTTTTGACTTGAATTCAGATCTAGTGATCATGATTACAACACTAGTGTGAGCAGTCCATGTTTCACTAACACTGTTTGTGTATCTGGAGTAGAATTACAGTCTGTAGAGTTCTGGTGAAATAATTCTGTTATTTATTAACTCTGTTTATTAACACACACACACACACACACACACACACACACACACAGTTCTGTTGGTGTCACTTCACTGTGTGTTACTATAGAGACAGTAATTCAGTAACTCACTGTAGTTTCTCCAGTTTACAGTGTGGATCCTCCAGTAGATCAGAGAGCAGCTTCACTCCTGACTCTCCTGGTTTGTTCCAGTTCAGATCCAGATCTCTCAGGTGTGAGGGGTTTGATTTCAGAGCTGAAAGTAAAGCAGCACAGCCTCCCTCTGTAATACTGCAGCCAAACAGTCTGTAGAGAGAAGAAGAAAAACTCACTTATTAACATTCATAAACATCATCTCACACACACACAGATAAACATTCTGCTTCATGAAACACCTTAAACACATAAATACTATATTACTACCAGATCAGATGGAGAGAGTAGAGAGAGAGAGAGAGAGACAGAGAGAGAGAGAGACAGAGAGACTTTTGACTTTTGACGGTCCTTCATTTAAAACAGTGTTTTGACCAGTCAGTAGTCATACGGTCGTCTTAATTTACATTAAAATAATAAATAAATTAATCAGGATGTAAAATAAGACAACACTACAATATAAAAGTACACCAGTAAAATCAGACTGTTGGCCTAACAGAGCTCAGGAGTGAAGCAGAGCTCACCCTCCTCCACTGAGCACACTGCCTCACCCCAGCACCACACAGCTTTAAAAGCTTCCAGATCCCGCATACTTTTATAAAAATTAAAATCAATTAAAACCCTGCATCTGACCAGCCTGGAGAGAATCGCTGTGGCCTCACAGTCAGCGTCTCCGCCACCTTGTTTTTACGACTGACATAAACAGCCATTTTGGCCCCAGAATAAAATGAATCAGCTGAAACCTGAACCCATCACTCTTCACACAAAACCAAGAATAACAGTCTGCAGAGTAAAAACCACATTAAAAGACTCAAAAACAGACTTTAAAACATCAAACACAGGACGCAGCCTAAAACAGTGCAGAAAAGCATGAAACACTGTCTCTCTCTGGGAGCAGAAAGGACAGTGCGGTAAAATCTCAGAGTTTAAAACAGAAATAAAAGCGTTCACTGAGATAATACCATGTAAAACCCGCCACTGCAAATCAGCTCCCCTCTTAGCTAACGGTGGTTTATACAGTGCTCTCCACTCAGGCTGCACCTCCTCACTCAGATTAAACACCTCCCGCCACGGAGTGTCAGTCCTGCCGTGCAGTCTCTTCCTGTTCAGGACCTTCACGCAGGCCCTGTACAGCAGCTTCCCCGACACTGTGCTCAGGTTCACGCCGGACTCCCCCCCACACTCCAGAAGAGGACCCTCACAGTCCTCCAGGTCGAGCATGATGGTAACCTCTGGAAAGGGGTCATCCTCCGCAGGGTTGACCACCCCCGCACCGTAGTCCCTCACCAGCTCCCGCTCCTCAGGAGAGAGCACTGATCTCCAACCCTGGAGGAGCCGATCCACGATCTGCTGAGATCTCACTCCCAGCCTCGCCGCCACGTTCTCCACATCCGCGAGGTCGGGTCCTGCATCCACCAGACGACGGAGGGTTGTGACTCCCGAAGACAGCAGGACTCTGGACAGTGCAGGGGTGATCGGCAGGTCCAGCCGTGATCCGTGGAGCAGAGGTTCCTCCAGGAGCCAGTGTAAAGAGGAGCCAGCATGAACCTGTCTTTTAAAAAAGTTCCATATTTTAAAAAGTCCACAATAAAAGACGGGAAGTCCAGCAACGTCCAGTGCTTTAAAATCCATTAAAAACAAAGTCCTGTCCGACTCCAGCCCTCCTGCTGTCCGCAGTATCCAGTACGACACCGCCCTCCAGACCAGCTCAGCGGGACCAGCAAGGAGTCTCTGAATGAACTGGAGTCGGAACGCAGCAGTCCTGCTGGCCAGGTGGACGAGACCCTGCCCTCCTTCTTCTTTGGGCAGGTGCAGCACTCCCTGTGAAACCCAGTGCAGGTGGTCCCAGAAGAAATCCACTAGCATAGCTTGTATGTTCGCTAGCAGATTTGGAGGGGGGTCCACACAAGCCAGCTTATGCCACAGTGAGGAGGCGGCCAGGTTGTTGATAACAAGCACCCGGCCACGATAGGACATCTGGGGGACTAACCATTTCCACTTTCTGAGACGGCCTTTCACTTTTTCTATTATGCCGTCCCAGTTTTTCCCAGTATAGGTACTGTCCCCCAAATACACTCCCAAATATTTAAAACCACCCCTCTTCCACATCAGACCATCAGGAAGTGAGGGTTCTCCACCGTCCCACTCCCCAACTAAAACTGCCTCACTCTTACTCCAGTTCACTTTTGCTGATGATAAAATTCTAAAATCATTTAAAATATCAGCTAAAACGTCCACGTCAGCCTAGATACTTGTTACCACAACCAAATAATCAGCATAGCTACTGACACACACAGGGGGCCGGGACCACCAGCCCAGAGATACAGTCTCTGAGCTTGGCCAACAGAGGTTCTATGGCCAGAGAATATAACATGCCAGACAGAGCACAGCCCTGTCTGATTCCCCTGTGAACTTTAAAAGGATCACATAAACCACCGTTAACTTTCAGTACACTCTGAACGTCACTGTACAAAACCTTGATCATGGCTATGAAACCTGGGTTGAACCCAAAGTTCTCCAGAACTTTCCACAGGTAGCCATGTTCAACCCGGTCAAAAGCCTTTTCCTGGTCCAAAAATACGAGACCAGTCTTTAAACCCAAAAGTCTGGAGACGTCCAAAACATCCCGAATCAAATATATATTATCAAAGATGGACCTACCAGGTACACAGTACGTCTGGTCCAGGTGAATGATCTGCTCCATTACCTTCCCCAGTCTCGACGCTAACGCTTTAGAGAGCAGTTTACAGTCAGAGCAGAGCAGCGAGACGGGACACCAGTTCCTCAGCTCGGTCAGGTCTCCCTTCTTCAGCAGTAAAGTCAGGACGGCTCTTCGACAGCTTAGGGGAAGGACCCCTGCCTTTATACTGTCCTGAAGGACGTCCAGCACGTCCTGACCCAACACCGCCCAGAAGGCCTTATAAAACTCAACAGGGAGACCATCGATACCAGGCGCCCGTCCGTTCTGCATGCCCTGCAGAGCTGCATAGAGCTCCTCCAGAGAGAGCTCCACATCCAGCATCGCGGCACACTCTGGAGTGAGATGGCAGAGGGTTTGGAGGAACTTGACAGGCTCTCCTCCTGCAAGCACACTGACCAGCCAGAGTCCGAGAGCGAGCCAGCCCGCACCTGAAGCACTTCATTTGGGTATCGGAGG
>CM038702.1:67915023-67925023 GCA_021613375.1 Megaleporinus macrocephalus | reverse complement strand
AATACAGCAGCTGTATCCAACCCAAAAAAACCTCACCAACTCCAAACGCTTTAAGAACAATAAAAAGGTACTGGTGATCAACACGGTCAAACACTTTTTCTTGGTCAAGAGATATCAGCCTAACAGATCCCCCAGAAGCCTTCCACAAATCCAGAACATCCCGTACTAAAAACAAGTTGTCCATGATCGATCTATCTGGTATACAATAGGATTGAACCCTGTGTACCACCCTAGAGAGATAGTTCTTAAGCCTGTTAGACAGACACTTAGAAAATATCTTGTAATCAGTGGTTAAAAGTGCAGCAGGTCTCCAGTTCTTCAACAAAGACAAATCCCCTTTCTTAGGCAGTAAAGAGAGTACTGCACGGCGACAGGACCCCGGTAAACCCCCCCCTATTACATTCACAAATCACTTCATAAAAGTCACCCCAATACAGTCCCAAAAGTGCTTATAAAAGTCAGACAGAAGGCCATCAATTCCAGGAGACCGCCCAATGTGAAGCTGCCCAACTGCAGCAGTCAGCTCCTGTAACGTCAAATCAGACTCCAGAGCAGTTCTGGAATCTGAGTCCAGCCTCGGTGGTCCTTCCAGAAGCTGCGTAGTGCAGTCAGCATCACATTGTTCAGACGTATAGAGGGAAGAGTAGAAGTCCACTGCATGTTTACGCATGTCTTTAATGTCAGTAGTCACTTTACCATCAGGAAGACGAAGGCAGACCATTTGCTTATGCTGGGCTGTTGAGCGCTCCAGGTTGAAGAAGAAAGAACTTGGGGCATCCATGTCTGCAAGAACGCTAAACCGGGATCTGACCAAGGCTCCCTTCACCCTCTCACTAAGAAAGGAGCTCAATTCCATCTTCTTGTGTCGCAGAGTGCCCAAACTGCTGGGGTCATAATCAACCGTCAGGCCGAGTTCCAGAGAGCTTATGTCCTTCTCTAGAGTCCGAATGAGCTGCCGGACTGTTGCACTGGAATTGGCCGTGTACTGCTGACAAAATGTTGGGATTTGTGCTTTCCCTACTTCCCACCACTGCCTCAAACTAGAAAAGCGGCCTTTCTCTGCCCTCCACTGTGCCCAGAAACATTTCAATTTAAAACAAAAACTCTCGTCTTAGAGCAGTTTAACATTAAAATGCCAATACGATGGTGCACTGGAGAACCAGGACAGACTAATTATGACTGAAACCAAGTGGTGGTCCGAAAAAACAACAGGAAAAATAGAGCAATCAGTGACTCTGCTACTAAAATGTCTAGACACATAAATACGATCCAGTCCAATAAATTAGCCTCTATCAGGAATTTGGACAAGCACACAGAGGACTGCACATGAGGTTCTTCAGAGGTGCGATCAACAGTGAAATCCACTGTGCAGTTCCAACCCATCCCCCCCCCCCCCCCCCCCCCATAACGATACAGCCATCATCATCAAACTGCCTTAAAACACATTGTAGTGTGTTAAAAAAACAACACGCTCACGCCCCACATTGGGTGCATAAACATTAATAAAATAAAATAATACACCTTCAATTTCAGCTTTAGTGACCATGAGGCGACCCTTCACAACTTCCTCCGTGTGCAAAATCTGAACTCCTAAAGACGGAGAAAATAAAATCGCCACGCCTGCACACAAACTACTACACCCGTAACTAAGCACACACTCCCCGCCCACCACATCGCCCAGTCTGCTTCATTCCCCTCATCACTATGGGTTTCTTGGAGAAAGATGACATGTAGTCTCTTAAGCTGTCAAAGACTAGAGCACGTCTGTGTCTGTCTCTACCATCGTTAATATCGAGGCGTACACCATATACGTGCGGCCCTCGTGCTTCACTCGGAATGAAACATCGAGCGTGTTATCAGGAGACTCCAGGGTCATGTAAACAAACCTCCTGAAAGACACCACGTGCCTCAGAGACGGATGTTTACAGCCCAGAAATATGGTTTTGATTGCGGTGGTGAGTTTGCAGAAGCGAGCGAGCTCTTGCTCCAGCGCGTCATTGGATATGAACAGAGGTACGTTAGAGACAGTGACTTTAACTGAGGGCGCGAACAGCGGAGACACCTGTATCAGCAGCTCGTTCACAACCAGACCCTCCTCAACAACGCGAGTAACAAGTTCTTCTGTGTTCAGGAAGACCACCACAGCCTTATTCATCCAGGAAGCAGACTGAATGCTTTCATAGTCCACTAGCTCTCCTACAGCGAGGAGAACGTCCTCCAACGTGCGGAGGGATAAAGGTGACAGTGTCTCCCCCCCCGAGAGGCCATCCCCCCACTCCCCCCACTACACTCCACTCAACCAGCTCAGACTACTCACCAGAAAGTAGAAAAAGGTAGCTCCCACCAGTAGTCTCACTCCACGCCAGAGAGAGAGGAAGAAAGAGAGAGAGAGAGAGGGAGAGAGAGAGAGGGAGAGAGAGAGAGGAAGAAAGAGAGAGAGGGAGAGAGAAAGAGACAGAGAGAGAGAGACAGAGAGAGAGAGAGAGATAGAGAAAGAAAAAGAGAGAGAGTGAGAGAGAGAGAGAGGTAGAGAAAGAAAAAGAGAGAGAGTGAGAGAGAGAGAGAGAGAGGTAGAGAAAGAAAAAGAGAGAGAGAGACAGAGAGAGACAAAGAGAGACAGAGAGAGACAGACAGAGAGAGAGAGAGAGAGAGATAGAGAGATACAGAAAGAGAGAGAGAGAGATAGAGAGAGAGAGAGAGAGATAGAGAGAGAGAGAGAGAGAGAGAGAGAGAGGAGGTAGGAGCGCCAGCTGACAAACACTGAAATACTGAAACGCTGCAGAAACTCTGTAAACTGATCAGAAAACAGATTATAAACTGATAAAACTCCCCGCTAACTGCTAGTAGTTCAGGCTAACCGCTAAGCTAAGCTAAGCTCCAGACGCAGCCGTTATAAACTGATACGCTGTATAGTTAGTTACCATGGAGACGGAGACCGCATGCAGAGAGGTCACGTACCCGGAGAAATGCAGGAGCGCCCAGGCCAAGAAAAAACACAAGGAGCAGAACCTACAGGAGAACCCCGACACCCTGTACACAGACTACACCCACCTCCACGGCAAGAGGGTGAAGAACAACCTGATCTTCCACACCACCGCCCTGTCCGCCTGGAGATCTGCTATCTGCACACACTACCACTTCACCTTTAAAGAGGGGATCGGCAGGGGGGGCAGGAGAACCGTCTGTACAGACGAACACCTGGACGCTGAGAACCCCGTACTGACCATCACCTACTACACCAAAGGGACAGTGTTAGTGCAGGGCAACGAGCTCAGCCTCAGCTCCTTTCAGCAGAGCTTTCCTCAGCTGAGGGCTCAGGTAGAGAGAGAGAGAACCAGCACCACTGCTGACTCTACTGACTCTGAAGAGGACGATCCAGAGGCCCCGCCTACACAGCCCACCACAGCCCCGCCCCCATCCCCATCGGACAAGCAGCTGAGAGAGAGTCTGGCTATGCTGGAGCTGGACTTTACTGAGTTCAAAGAACACACACAGGCCAGGCTCTCACACAACCACACCAGCAGCTCCACCAGCCCCGTCCAGCAGCTCAGAGAGGAGGTCCATCAGCTACAGAGGGAGAGCCAGGCCAGCATCGCTGAGCTCAGAGTGAACCTGAGAGAGCTACAGCAGGAGAATCACAGCCTGAGAGCACAGATAGCAAAACTAAAAGAAGAAGAAATAACCAGAGAGAGAACTTTAACTACACAGCTACAGGACATGAAAGAGCAGCTCCAGAACACCAGACCCTGTGCTCCAGACCCTCAGCCTCCACACAAACACCCCCACACACTGACACCAGCAACAGAGTTACCTCAAGCCCTCCCAGCTCAGACATCCTCAGCCCCCCTCACCAGCCAGACCCACCTGAAAAGGGGGGTGACCCACCTCCACACACCCAGAAACCTCCTGTTGAGCCCACGCCTCCCCCACAGCCCACTACTACCACATCAGCAAAGCAGAAGCCTCATGTGGTGCTACTTATGGACTCGAACAGAAGGTTCCTTGACCCCCAGAAGCTCTTCCCTGGACATACGATAACAGCAAAACGCTGCAGCACCACTAGCCACGCCCACCAGTTTCTAAAGAAGGAGACCCTCGGGTGTCCTCAGTGTATAATCATCCACACAGGCACTAATGACCTCCACACCCAGCGGAGCAATACAGCAGAGGCAGTAAGGAAGGTGGCAGAGAGAGCCAGCACAGAGTTCCCCGAGAGCCGCATCATCATCTCTACTCTGCTGGCACGTTCCGACACTCCTCCTCATGTCATCAGCAGCATCAACGCGGAGATCAGCAGAGGATGTGCCACTCTACCCAACGTCCACCTGGCCTACCACCACTCCATCTCACCCCGCCACATGTACGACGGGCTTCATCTTCATGAGGATGGAGACCCTGGAAGATGCAGCTCTGGGCCGCAACACCGTAACACCACGCTTCACTCCACCTGCAGGATCCCCTAGACCACCCCCCTGTATATCCCAGGGTATGCCCCAAGGTCACCTGCCAGGCTCAGCAGGCCCTGGGCTCCTCACACCCACCCTTCTGTTTCCCCATACATACCTGCATCCACACCAGCCACACACTCACCTGCTGCTCCACACCCCCCCACCAAGAAGGAGAAACCTAAGTCATCACCTGTGAGAAAGCCCCCCCCACGACAAAGGCCACAGAGCTATGCTGCTGCAGTGGCACAGCCCCCACCCCCCTTATCCAAAGCCCCCCCATCAGCTACAAATGAGCTAGAGTAAATAAAAGAGATGCTTTACAGCCTGTGTACAAAACTGCTGCTGAAATAAGAGCAATGTCAAAAAAAAAAAATTACACTGTTCAATACACTGTTTATCAAACATATAGCTAAACTGCACTGTTGAATATATTTCTTGAAATAATATTTCTAAATAGCTTATACTAGATTCTTCTGTTATGTCTCACAATGTAGACCTAATTGATTTGTATTTTAAAGTTGGTATAAATGCACTCATTTCATATCAGTTGTTGGAACATCCAGGGTCTCTACTCCTCAGCGTTTGGTCTGAAGAGTAGAGATCCTGACTTTAGAAAGAACATTGAAGGTGTAGATGTCCTCGTTCTCACAGAGACGTGGTGTCATGAAGACATGTCCACTCACTGTCCCTTAGGCTACTGTGAGGTTATTGTGCCCTCAATCAAATGAAGTTCAGTCCAGCGCGGTCGAGATTCTGGAGGCCTTTTGTTGTGGTACAGAGAAGAACTGGCCACAAACATCACAGCTGTAAAACTAGGGAAATCTCACTGCTGGCTAAAACTACATAAACAGATCGGCCTATCAGAGACAGACACATGCCTGTGTGCTGTCTACACTCCTCCAGTAGAATCTCATATTACAACGAGGAGTACATCAGCAGCCTCCACACAGAGATCAGCCGTTTCCAGGCCCAGGGAAATGTGCTGCTGTGTGGAGATTTTAATGCTAGAACTGGATCAATGCTAGACTATGTAGACTCACAGGGCAATAAACGTGTTCGGTCAGAACTCTCCGTGCCTCACACCGGCCCTCAGAATCAGAACCAGCCTGGACTGCTCTGTAAATAAGAGCGGTAAAGAGTTAGTGCATCTCCGTCGAGCCTCAGGTCTGTACATGCTTAACGGCAGGATCAGAGGAGACTCTCTCGGGAGGTTCACGTATTGTTCAGCTCTTGGAGCTAGTGTAGTAGATTATGTCATCACTGACATGGATCCCTCCTCCTTCAACGCATTCACTGTCCGACAGCAAACTCCTCTATCAGACCACAGCCAAATCAATGTGTACCTGAAACGGTCACATCAACCCAAACAAGCAACAGCAGAGTCCAGTAAGCTGTACACCGTCCACAGGACCTACAGATGAGCTCCAGAAATTTATAAATAAAGAAATTTATCCATGCACTTAAATCAGTTCCCGTATCAACAAAATCACTAACTTTATTAACAACAATTTTGAAAATAATAAGGAAAGTGTAAATCATGCTGTAAATGAAATTAACAGCATTCTACACATAGCATCTTCTATGGCTGACCTACAAAAAAACAAACATAAAGATAAAAAACTGAAAAAAGAAAAATGGTTTGATTATGAATGTCAATCGATTAGAAAAGAATTAAGAAAATTGTCAAATCTAAAACACAGACAACCAGAAGATCAGGACCTAAGAAAAAAATACTGTGATACCCTTAAACAGTATAAACACTCAATCAGAACCAAAAAACTAAACTATACAAATAAAACACTCAGAGACAGAAGATTCTATTAAACACAATCAGTTTTGGGAGATGTGGAATAACTTGAGCAAAACAAAACTACAAGAAGTTCCCACACAGAACAGTGAAATCTGGAAAAATCATTTTGAAAACCTGTACAATAAAAAAATCTCAAAGAAAGGACTAAATTCCAATTACAATCTGATCACACAAAAATTACAGTCACTCGAATGTGCAATCAAAGACAATCAGAACCCTCTCGATTTTCCAATAACACAGATCTGACTCAAAAACTCAAATCATTAAAGTCTAAAAAAGCTTGTGGCCCTGACAGCATCAGAAACGAAATGCTAGAAAACAGCACTCCTGAGCTGCAGGGGGCAGTGCTCAAATTATTCAACCTCGTCCTGAGTTCAGGATGTTTTCCTGACATCTGGAGTCAAGGACTCATCACCCCAATCCATAAGAGTGGAGACAAATTGGACCCCAACAATTTCAGAGGCATCTGTGTGAGCAGTAATCTGGGGAAAGTGTTTAATAACATTTTAAATAACAGAATTCTGTCTTTCCTTACCGAACACCATGTCCTGAGCAAGAATCAGATCGGCTTCCTTCCAAATCACAGAACTACTGACCACATTTACACCCTGCACACCCTAATCAACCAACACGTACATCAGACCAGAAACGGAAAAATCTTCACCTGTTTCGTAGATTTTAAGAAGGCATTCGATTCTATTTGGCACGAAGGACTATTACAAACTTCTAGAGAGCGGTGTAGGGGGTGAAGTTTATGACATCATCAAATCGATGTATTTGGGAAACAAATGTGGAGTAAAAATTGGAGACAAACACACAATTCTTCACTCAGAACAGAGGAGTGAGGCAGGGCTGCAGTCTGAGTCCAACACTCTTTAATATCTACATTAACGAGTTAGCGGTGCAGCTGGAACAGTCTGCAGCTCCTGGTCTCCCTCTGCAGGACGGGGAGGTGAAGTTCCTGCTCTACGCAGACGACCTGGTGCTGCTGTCCCCGAGCGCACAGGGGCTACAGCAACACCTGGACCTGCTGGAGCAGTACTGCCAGAACTGGGCCCTGGCAGTAAACATGAAGAAGACCAGAGTTATGGTCTTCCAAAAGAAGCCCAGATGTCAGGAACACAGATACCAGTTCAGTCTGGGCAGCACCGCCCTGGAGCACATGCTGCAGTGCACGTACCTCGGCCTCGTTATTACTGCATCCGGGAGTTTCAGTACGGCAGTGAACGCACTAAAAGATAAAGCTCATCGAGCAACGTACGCCATCAGGAGGAAACTCTACAACATCGACATTCCCATTCCAATCTGGTGTAGAATATTCCATAGTGTGATCCAGCCCATTGCCCTGTACGGGAGTGAGGTATGGGGTCCACTCAGTCAGCACAGCTACACTAGATGGGACAAGCATCCAACAGAAGCCCTGCATGCAGAATTCTGCAGAATGATCTAAAAGTCCAGAGAAAAACTCCCACCAACGCATGCAGGGCAGAATTAGGCCGATTCCCACTGAAAATTAATATCAAAAACCAGCTCTAAATTTCTCACCTGAAGACGAGTCCCAGTGATACGCTGCATTTTAAGACCTTACAGAGCCAAAAACTGAACCCTGAGAAGAGCCCCCTCAGTCAGCTGGTCCTGAGGCTTATTACCCTCTAACAGATACTAACAGACAGCAGCCTCAGCCCAGCACTGCTCTACCCCCCAAATCCAACATCAGACACATCACCAAACACAGTCAGACACAGTATCTGGAACATCAGGCACATCACCAAACACAGTCAGACACAGTATCTGGAACATCAGACACATCACCAAACACAGTCAGACACAGTATCTGGAACATCAGGCACATCACCAAACACAGTCAGACACAGTATCTGGAACATCAGACACATCACCAAACACAGTCAGACTCAGTATCTGGAACATCAGACACATCACCAAACACAGTCAGACACAGTATCTGGAACATCAGACACATCACCAAACACAGTCAGACACAGTATCTGGAACATCAGACACATCACCAAACACAGTCAGACTCAGTATCTGGAACATCAGGCACATCACCAAACACAGTCAGACACAGTATCTGGAACATCAGACACGTAACCAAACACAGTCAGACACAGTATCTGGAACATCAGACACATCACCAAACACAGTCAGACACAGTATCTGGAACATCAGACACATCACCAAACACAGTCAGACACAGTATCTGGAACATCAGACACATCACCAAACACAGTCAGACACAGTATCTGGAACATCAGACACATCACCAAACACAGTCAGACACAGTATCTGGAACATCAGACACATCACCAAACACAGTCAGACACAGTATCTGGAACATCAGACACATCACCAAACACAGTCAGACACAGTATCTGAACATCAGACACATCACCAAACACAGTCAGACTCAGTATCTGGAACATCAGACACATCACCAAAACACAGTCAGACACAGTATCTTGGAACATCAGACACATCACCAAACACAGTCAGACACAGTATCTGGAACATCAGACACATCACCAAACACAGTCAGACTCAGTATCTGGAACATCAGGCACATCACCAAACACAGTCAGACACAGTATCTGGAACATCAGACACGTAACCAAACACAGTCAGACACAGTATCTGGAACATCAGACACATCACCAAACACAGTCAGACACAGTATCTGGAACATCAGACACATCACCAAACACAGTCAGACACAGTATCTGGAACATCAGACACATCACCAAACACAGTCAGACACAGTATCTGGAACATCAGACACATCACCAAACACAGTCAGACACAGTATCTGGAACATCAGACACATCACCAAACACAGTCAGACACAGTATCTGGAACATCAGACACATCACCAAACACAGTCAGACACAGTATCTGGAACATCAGACACATCACCAAACACAGTCAGACACAGTATCTGGAACATCAGGCACATCACCAAACACAGTCAGGACACAGTATCTGGAACATCAGACACATCACCAAACACAGTCAGACACAGTATCTGGAACATCAAGCACATCACCAAACACAGTCAGACACAGTATCTGGAACATCAGACACATCACCAAACACAGTCAGACACAGTATCTGGAACATCAAGCACATCACCAAACACAGTCAGACACAGTATCTGGAACATCAGGCACATCACCAAACACAGTCAGACACAGTATCTGGAACATCAGACACATCACCAAACACAGTCAGACACAGTATCTGGAACATCAGACACATCACCAAACACAGTCAGACACAGTATCTGGAACATCAGACACATCACCAAACACAGTCAGACACAGTATCTGGAACATCAGACACATGACCAAACACAGTATCTGGAAAATCAGACACATCACCAAACACAGTCAGACACAGTATCTGGAACATCAGGCACATCACCAAATACAGTCAGACACAGTATCTCGAACATCAGACACATCACCAAACACAGTCAGACACAGTATCTGGAACATCAGACACATCACCAAACACAGTCAGACACAGTATCTGGAACATCAGGCAGATCACCAAACACAGTCAGACACAGTATCTGGAACATCAGACACATCACCAAACACAGTCAGACACAGTATCTGGAACATCAGACACATCACCAAACACAGTCAGACACAGTATCTGGAACATCAGACACATCACCAAACACAGTCAGACACAGTATCTGGAACATCAGGCACATCACAAG
>CM038702.1:67907523-67910023 GCA_021613375.1 Megaleporinus macrocephalus | reverse complement strand
AAGCAGGGTAAGGGCCTTTTTCTCCCGAGGTCTTGTTCTCCAGCGGAAGAAGAAGGATGTTGGAGCATCTACGTAGTTGAGGTTTGTGAACCGTGGCTCGCACCAGGGCTCCACGGCCTCTTTCCTCTAGCAGTTTTCTCAACAACATCTTCTTGTGCTCAAGATTTTCAGCATCACTGGAATCACACAGATCCACTGCACCACAACTGGTCTTCAGGAATTTCTTGTTCGAGAAGATCCATCGTGTTCTTCAGCGTGCTTGCATTGTGAGCAAGTTATTTTTGGCAAAAACATTTAATTTGAGACTTTTTCTCTCTCTCCAAGCCCCCCAGAAAAGAGTGAAATAGTGCACAAAGAGGTGGTCTTGAGCTGATCTGCTGTTAAAACGCCAGCATGATTTATGCTCTGAGACAGAAGGAGACAGCGGAGCGACACACAGTAACCATAAGATTCAGTGTAAGTCAGTGTGATGGTGAGTTGAGATGAAGGCTAGTAAAGCGTGTATGTTAGTTATGGTTATATGTAATGACTAGTTAAGAAAGTAAGTCAGTGTGATGGAGAGTTGAGATGAAGGCTAGTAAAGTGTGTATGTTAGTTATGGTTATGTAATGGCTAGTTAAGAAGTAAGTCAGTGTGAGGTGAGTTGAGATGAAGGCTAGTAAAGTGTGTATGTTTGTTATGGTTATATGTAAATGACTAGTTAAGAAAGTAAGTCATTGTGAAGGTGAGTTGAGATGAAGGCTAGTAAAGCGTGTATGTTAGTTATGGTTATATGTAATGACTAGTTAAGAAAGTAAGTCAGTGTGATGGTGAGTTGAGATGAAGGCTAGTAAAGTGTGTATGTTAGTTATAGTTATATGTAATGACTAGTTAAGAAAGTAAGTCAGTTTTATGGTGAGTTGAGATGAAGGCTAGTAAAGCGTGTATGTTAGTTATGGTTATATGTAATGACTAGTTAAGAAAGTAAGTCAGTGTGATGGTGAGTTGAGATGAAGACTAGTAAAGCGTGTATGTTAGTTATGGTTATATGTAATGACTAGTTAAGAAAGTAAGTCATTGTGAAGGTGAGTTGAGATGAAGGCTAGTAAAGTGTGTATGTTAGTTATGGTTATATGTAATGACTAGTTAAGAAGTAAAGTCAGTGTGATGGTGAGTTGAGATGAAGGCTAGTAAAGGTGTATGTTAGTTATGGTTATATGTAATGACTAGTTAAGAAAGTAAGTCAGTGTGATGGTGACTTGAGATGAAGGCTAGTAAAGCGCGTATGTTAGTTATGGTTATATGTAATGACTAGTTAAGAAAGTAAGGTCAGTGTGATGGTGAGTTGAGATGAAGACTAGTAAGCGTGTATGTTAGTTATGGTTATATGTAATGACTAGTTAAGAAAGTAAGTCAGTGTGATGGTGAGTTGAGATGAAGGCTAGTAAAGAGTGTATGTTAGTTATGGTTATATGTAATGGCTAGTTAAGAAAGTAAGTCAGTGTGATGACTTGAGATGAAGGCTAGTAAAGCGTGTATGTTAGTTATGGTTATGTGTAATGGCTAGTTAAGAAAGTAAGTCAGTGTGATGGTGAGTTGAGATGAAGACTAGTAAAGCGTGTATGTTAGGTTATGGTTTATATGTAATGACTAGTTTAAGAAAGTAAGTCATTGTGAAGGTGAGTTGAGATGAAGGCTAGTAAAGTGTGTATGTTAGTTATGGTTATATGTAATGGACTAGTTAAGAAAGTAAGTCAGTGTGATGGTGAGTGGAGATGAAGGCTAGTAAAAGAGTGTATGTTAGGTATGGTTATATGTAATGACTAGTTAAGAAAGTAAGGTCAGTGTGATGGTGAGTTGAGATGAAGGCTAGTAAAGCGCGTATGTTAGGTTATGGTTATATGTAAGACTAGTTAGATAGTATGTCAGTGTGATGGTGAGTTGAGTTGAAGACTAGTAAAGCGCGTATGTTAGTTATGGTTATAGTAATGACTAGTTAAGAATAGTAAGTCAGTGTGATGGTGAGTTGAGATGAAGACTAGTAAAGCGTGTATGTTAGTTATGGTTATGTAAGGAGTAGTTAAGAAAGTAAGTCTGTGTGATGGTGAGTTTGAGATGAAGGCTAGTAAAGCGGTATGTTAGTTATGGTTATATGTAATGACTAGTTAAGAAAGTAAGTCAGTGTGATGGGTGATGTTGAGATGAAGGCTAGTAAAGTGTGTATGTTAGTTATGGTTATATGTAATGACTAGTTAAGAAAGTAAGTCAGTGTGATTGGTGAGTTGAGATGAGGCTAGGTAAAGCGCGTATGTTAGTTATGGTTTATATTTAATGACTAGTTAAGAAAGTAAGTCAGTGTGATGTGAGTTGAGATGAAGACTAGTAAAGCGTGTATGTTAGTTATGGTTATGTAAGGAGTAGTTAAGAAAGTAAGTCAGTGTGATGGTGAGTTGAGATGAAGGCTAGTAAAGCGTGTATTGTTAGTTATGGTTATATGTAATGACTAGTTAAGAAAGTAAGT
>CM038702.1:67900023-67902523 GCA_021613375.1 Megaleporinus macrocephalus | reverse complement strand
TCATTGATGAGTTCACACATAAAAGAGGAGAGTATCATTCATCTGTGATTCAGATCCTGAACTTACAGTAAGTCCACTTCTGTTTACGATATCTAATCTCTTTTTATTAAAGTCCAGCTGTGTCTCAGAATCAGACAGGAAACACAAAGACCACTGAAAGATCTGACAGATGACATGAACAAGGTGAAAGACCCAAAGCTGTACACAACACACCGCTGTTACAGACATCACACACAGCAGCGTCAGCCTCCTTCTCTCTGATCACTGCTACTGTAGCATGCTCAGCTAACGCTAATGCTAACACCACTAAGCTACTGCTACCTCTGCAGCTCCAGAACAGATCTGAGTCACTGAGTAACAGCAGAGGATCTCCAGTATTAACAAAGAACCAGATACATACACACACAAAGTAGAACGTCCTGCAGTGTGAACTGAGATCTTTAACACACCGAGGAGATTAAACTTAGAAGAGTTCATTAGTGGAGATCTTCCAGATCAAGTCTTCAACATGTTCTCCTGTCTTTTACATCTCAACACTCAGAAAGATCTTAATTATATGACTTAATTATACTGAGAGTTATAATCTCCTCTAGAGACACAGAGAGCTGTTGAACTAGTGAATTTGAAGGTAGGACACATTTACAGTCATATGTTTCTGTAAGTCGTCTCTTTGACTGACCCTGCGCTCAACAGGACTCAACAATAACTGCTGTTCAGAAGAACCAACACTGCACACATGATCCTGGAGAAACCAGGATGTTTCTATTCTAAAGATGAGAAGTAAGTAGGTGGTCTACTGAATAGTTCAGTGTTTTAGCAGCTGTTCTGTTTGTAGACTGATGTACAAATTTGTTCAAACTGTTAAATATGAAGATTTAGATTAATTAACCTTTTGAGGAGATCAGTCAGTACAGTATTGAGGTGGTGCTGAGGAGACCAGTCAGTACAGTATGGTGTGGTGAGGAGACCAGTCAGTACAGTATGGTGTGGTGAGGAGACCAGTCAGTACAGTATGGTGTGGTACTGAGGAGACCAGTCAGTACAGTATGGTGTGGTGAGGAGACCAGTCAGTACAGTATTGAGGTGGTACTGCGGAGATCAGTCAGTACAGTATTGAAGTGGTGTTGAGGAGATCAGTCAGTACAGTATGATGTGGTGAGGAGACCAGTCAGTACAGTATGATGTGGTGAGAAGAGCAGTCAGTACAGTATGGTGTGGTGAGGAGAGCAGTCAGTACAGTATGGTGTGGTGAGGAGATCAGTCAGTACAGTATGGTGTGGTGAGGAGATCAGTATAGTATTATTATTATTATTATTATTATTATTATTATTATTATTATTTCCTTTACTGTTTTTTAGTTATTACTTCCTGTGTTACTGCTTATTTTTTATGTTCCATGCTTATTTATTCATCTATGATTGTTGCTCTTACCAGAGGTTTATTTGGAGTTTAATTTCTAAACTTATATATATTTTATATATTTATCCTTTTTTTTGTCTTATTCTTTTAAATTGTATTTGTATTTGTTTTCTTTTATGATTTATCTTCATTTTATTGTCACTTTGTTTATATTGTTTCTTTTACATTTTTAAGTTCTCATATTAAAATTCATTTTAATTTATTTTCAGTGTCTTTTGTTATAAAAGTGTAATGCTGGGCTACACTGTAAATGAGGGTCTCTCTTAATGTACCCCCGAGTGAGAATAAAGGTTGGTTGATAAACTGTGCAGCAGATAGATTCTGGCACTTCAGGTCACTGAGTCTCTCAGACACTGTTTAAGGTGGAACTCCTTATCAGAGATTAACAGCATTAAAATAATAATAATGTTATTAAGTGCTGAAGTTTACTGTTTATATTAAACTGTGTACAAATCTGCTGACAGAACATCATTAAGTGTAATTAATCTATTTTCTAAACAGCTCCACTATTATTATTATTATTATTATTATTATTTATGTATCAGTGTAATATTATTAACTTAACTGCTACAGTCATAGTTACTGTAACACATAACAGGCAGTGCAGCAGTAACTCCTTTAGACTGTCTGTCTATAATATAAAGATAGAAATGGTTCTTTCTGATAAGAGAATTAGACCAGACTGTGTACGCCAGCCTCTCACAAACCCTTAACACTCTGACTCAGTTCTGACTCACTTCCACAGTTTAGATATATTTACATACATATTCACTGAGTTTAGTCTCAGAGTCACATTGTAAACTGGTGGGTTTCAAAGCCTGATTTGTAAAGACCCCTGAGTAAACAGCACAGAGCTTTAGTTACTTGTTTTTAGTTCTCACACAGAGTCCTCACCACTCACACACACACACGCACACACACACATACACACACACACACACACGCACACACACACATACACAGTTCTGTTGGTGTCACTTCACTGTGTGTTACTATAGAGACAGTAATTCAGTAACTCACTGTAGTTTCTCCAGTTTACAGTGTGGATCCTCCAGTAGATCAGAGAGCAGCTTCACTCCTG
>CM038702.1:67882523-67895023 GCA_021613375.1 Megaleporinus macrocephalus | reverse complement strand
CTTCACTGTCTCTGAGCCCCTCTACAACACTCCTCCTGCTCACCCAGATCACCATCTTCACTGTCTCTGAGCCCCTCTACAACACTCCTCCTGCTCACCCAGATCACCCCTCTACAACACTCCTCCTGCTCACCCAGATCACCCCTCTACAACACTCCTCCTGCTCACCCAGATCACCCCTCTACAACACTCCGCCTGCTCACCCAGATCACCATCTTCACTGTCTCTGAGCCCCTCTACAACACTCCTCCTGCTCACCCAGATCACCCCTCTACAACACTCCTCCTGCTCACCCAGATCACCCCTCTACAACACTCCTCCTGCTCACCCAGATCACCCCTCTACAACACTCCTCCTGCTCACCTAGATCACCCCTCTACAACACTCCTCCTTCTCACCCAGATCACCCCTCTACAACACTCCTCCTGCTCACCTAGATCACCCCTCTACAACACTCCTCCTGCTCACCCAGATCACCCCTCTACAACACTCCTCCTGCTCACCTAGATCACCCCTCTACAACACTCCTCCTGCTCACCCAGATCACCATCTTCACTGTCTCTGAGCCCCTCTACAACACTCCTCCTGCTCACCCAGATCACCATCTTCACTGTCTCTGAGCCCCTCTACAATACTCCTCCTGCTCACCCAGATCACCCCTCTACAACACTCCTCCTGCTCACCCAGATCACCCCTCTACAACACTCCTCCTGCTCACCCAGATCACCATCTTCACTGTCTCTGAGCCCCTCTACAACACTCCTCCTGCTCACCCAGATCACCCCTCTACAACACTCCTCCTGCTCACCCAGATCACCCCTCTACAACACTCCTCCTGCTCACCCAGATCACCCCTCTACAACACTCCTCCTGCTCACCCAGATCACCATCTTCACTGTCTCTGAGCCCCTCTACAACACTTCTCCTGCTCACCCAGATCACCCCTCTACAACACTCCTCCTGCTCACCCAGATCACCCCTCTACAACACTCCTCCTGCTCACCCAGATCACCATCTTCACTGTCTCTGAGCCCCTCTACAACACTCCTCCTGCTCACCCAGATCACCCCTCTACAACACTCCTCCTGCTCACCCAGATCACCCCTCTACAACACTCCTCCTGCTCACCCAGATCACCCCTCTACAACACTCCTCCTGCTCACCCAGATCACCCCTCTACAACACTCCTCCTGCTCACCCAGATCACCATCTTCACTGTCTCTGAGCCCCTCTACAATACTCCTCCTGCTCACCCAGATCACCCCTCTACAACACTCCTCCTGCTCACCCAGATCACCCCTCTACAACACTCCTCCTGCTCACCCAGATCACCCCTCTACAACACTCCTCCTGCTCACCCAGATCACCATCTTCACTGTCTCTGAGCCCCTCTACAACACTCCTCCTGCTCACCCAGATCACCCCTCTACAACACTCCTCCTGCTCACCCAGATCACCCCTCTACAACACTCCTCCTGCTCACCCAGATCACCCCTCTACAACACTCCTCCTGCTCACCCAGATCACCATCTTCACTGTCTCTGAGCCCCTCTACAACACTCCTCCTGCTCACCCAGATCACCCCTCTACAACACTCCTCCTGCTCACCCAGATCACCCCTCTACAACACTCCTCCTGCTCACCCAGATCACCATCTTCACTGTCTCTGAGCCCCTCTACAACACTCCTCCTGCTCACCCAGATCACCCCTCTACAACACTCCTCCTGCTCACCCAGATCACCATCTTCACTGTCTCTGAGCCCCTCTACAACACTCCTCCTGCTCACCCAGATCACCCCTCTACAACACTCCTCCTGCTCACCCAGATCACCCCTCTACAACACTCCTCCTGCTCACCCAGATCACCATCTTCACTGTCTCTGAGCCCCTCTACAACACTCCTCCTGCTCACCCAGATCACCCCTCTACAACACTCCTCCTGCTCACCCAGATCACCCCTCTACAACACTCCTCCTGCTCACCCAGATCACCCCTCTACAACACTCCTCCTGCTCACCCAGATCACCATCTTCACTGTCTCTGAGCCCCTCTACAATACTCCTCCTGCTCACCCAGATCACCCCTCTACAACACTCCTCCTGCTCACCCAGATCACCCCTCTACAACACTCCTCCTGCTCACCCAGATCACCCCTCTACAACACTCCTCCTGCTCACCCAGATCACCATCTTCACTGTCTCTGAGCCCCTCTACAACACTCCTCCTGCTCACCCAGATCACCCCTCTACAACACTCCTCCTGCTCACCCAGATCACCCCTCTACAACACTCCTCCTGCTCACCCAGATCACCCCTCTACAACACTCCTCCTGCTCACCCAGATCACCATCTTCACTGTCTCTGAGCCCCTCTACAACACTCCTCCTGCTCACCCAGATCACCCCTCTACAACACTCCTCCTGCTCACCCAGATCACCCCTCTACAACACTCCTCCTGCTCACCCAGATCACCATCTTCACTGTCTCTGAGCCCCTCTACAACACTCCTCCTGCTCACCCAGATCACCCCTCTACAACACTCCTCCTGCTCACCCAGATCACCATCTTCACTGTCTCTGAGCCCCTCTACAACACTCCTCCTACTCACCCAGATCACCCCTCTACAACACTCCTCCTGCTCACCCAGATCACCCCTCTACAACACTTCTCCTGCTCACCCAGATCACCATCTTCACTGTCTCTGAGCCCCTCTACAACACTCCTCCTGCTCACCCAGATCACCCCTCTACAACACTCCTCCTGCTCACCCAGATCACCATCTTCACTGTCTCTGAGCCCCTCCACAACACTCCTCCTGCTCACCCAGATCACCCCTCTACAACACTCCTCCTGCTCACCCAGATCACCCCTCTACAACACTCCTCCTGCTCACCCAGATCACCCCTCTACAACACTCCTCCTGCTCACCCAGATCACCATCTTCACTGTCTCTGAGCCCCTCCACAACACTCCTCCTGCTCACCCATATCACCCCTCTACAACACTCCGCCTGCTCACCCAGAACACCATCTTCACTGTCTCTGAGCCCCTCTACAACACTCCTCCTGCTCACCCAGGTCACCGTCTTCACTGTCTCTGAGCCCTTCTACAACACTCCGCCGCTCACCCAGATCACCCCTCTACAACACTCCTCCTGCTCACCCAGATCACCATCTTCACTGTCTCTGAGCCCCTCTACAACACTCCGCCTGCTCACCCAGATCACCATCTTCACTGTCTCTGAGCCCCTCTACAACACTCCTCCTGCTCACCCAGATCGCCATCTTCACTGTCTCTGAGCCCCTCTACAACACTCCTCCTGCTCACCCAGATCACCATCTTCACTGTCTCTGAGCCCCTCTACAACACTCCTCCTGCTCACCCAGATCACCATCTTCACTGTCTCTGAGCCCCTCTACAACACTCCGCCTGCTCACCCAGATCACCATTTTCACTGTCTCTGAGCCCCTCTACAACACTCCGCCTGCTCACCCAGATCACCATCTTCACTGTCTCTGAGCCCCTCTACAACACTCCTCCTGCTCACCCAGATCACCCCTCTACAACACTCCTCCTGCTCACCCAGATCACCATCTTTGCTGTGCCAAGTATAAAATTCAGAAGGTGGTACGGGGTCTTCCGAGACTGAGAGTATTTAAAACCCAAAATAAAACCAGGTTTAGTAAAAACAGCACCAAAACAGTTAAAACAGACTCTGTGAGCTGAAACAGTGAGGTCAGTCGCTGACACTCCATAAAACAATGAAAAACAGATTCTCTCCCCACAACAAGGACAGTCTGGACTTACAGCTGGGTTTAAAACAGAGATAAAAGCGTTCACCGCCATAACACAGTGTAGAACCTCCACTGTACGTCACCATAAGTCTTAGTTAACGGTGGTCTGTAAAGAGCCCTCCAAGCAGGTTTAAAACCATCATCTAAAACCAGTTTGGCCCTCCACGGTGTGTCGGCCCGCAGACTTAGCTTGGTTTTATTGAACGCTTTGACACAAGATGCATAAAAACCTTCCCAGTCGTCTCACTTAAAAACAAAGGTCCAGTGTCTGCAGACTGCAGCAGCTGACCCTCACACTCACCAAGGTCGGGCCCATCGTCTTCCCCGCTACAACAGTCTGATTCAATCAGCACACGTTCCGCTTCAGTCAGAGCTGATTTCCAGTTTTGTAGCAGCTGCGCTACAAAACGTGCCGACCTGATATTCAGGCGGTCCGCCACAGGGCCCGCCTGGTCCAGATCAGGTCCCGCAAGTTTTACCAGGTCCCCCAGAGTCTTTACACCATTCCTGGCGTGTATGGTTTGTATTTGTTCAATGGGCTTCCATGCTCAGGGTTCAATAGCAGTGCAGAGAAACACTCATTAGGCTAACAGTGCCATTGGAGTCCTGTCCAATGATGGGCTAATCCGAATGGTCACATCCAGACGCGCCCCCCGCACCAGTGGTTCCCTCAGGAGCCAGTAGAGAGAGGTAGTGTCCTCCTCCCGCTGTAGTCTAAAAACACTGAGCACTTTAAAAAGTCCACGATAAAAGGGAGGCAGGTTCTGCAGAGACAGTCCTTTTGTGTCCATTAAAAACAGAGGCAGGTCCATGTCCAGCTCACCTACTCTACGGAGCAGAGCGCAGGCCACTGGCCTCCACACCAGGTTGTCCGGTCCGGTGAGGAGTCTCTGCAGGAAGCAGAGGCAGAAGGCTGCAACTCTGCTTGACAGGTGAATCAAACCTTGTCCTCCCTCAGCTTTGTTAGGAATAGGACACCCTGAGGGACCCAGTGAAGCCTGTCCCAAAAAAAACTCACAAGTGCAGCCTGGATGTTAGACAGCAGACCTGGAGGGGGGTCTAGACACACCAACCTGTGCCACAGGGAAGCTGCTGCCAGGTTGTTGCAGATTAAGACCCGTCCTCTGTAGGACAGGTGAGGCCTATTAAGGCGGTCTTTGACTTTTTCGAGGAGCCCTTCCCAGTTTAGTTTCACAGTCTGCTCATCCCCTAAAAACACACCCAAAAATCTAAAACCTCCCCTCACCCAATTCAGCCCCTGAGGCAGGCTTAGTGTTCCGCCCAACCAGCTTCCCACCAGCAGTGCTTCACTCTTTGCCCAGTTAACCTTGGCAGATGAGATGTTCCCGAACTCCTGGATGATGCTGATCAATTTGTCGACATCGGTCTGCTGTTTTAAAACCACAACAATGTCTTCAGTGTAAGCAGACAGTAAAAAACTGGAATTAAAATTAGGAAAGTTAAAACCAGAGAGGGAACACCTCAATCTGCTCAGGAGAGGTTCAATGGCCAGAGCGTACAACATACCAGACAAGCAGCAGCCCCCTCTGAACTTTAAAAGGAACGCTCAGACCACCGTTAACCTTCAGCATACTTTCAGCGTCACAGTACAAAACCCTGATCATAGCTATGAGACCAGGGCTGAACCCAAAGGCTGCTAGAACCTTCCAAAGATATTCATGCTCAACCCTGTCAAAAGCCTTTTCCTGGTCTAGAGAAATCAGACCAGCATCTAACCCCAATAGTCTCGAGACGTCCAAAATATCGCGAATTAACGAGATATTATCAAAAATAGACCTGTTTGGAATGCAGTAGGTTTGGTCAGGATGGACGATCCGTCCCATGACCTCCCCCAGCCTGACAGCTAGTACCTTTGAAAGCAGCTTATAATTGCAACAGAGCAGTGAGACCGGCCTCCAGTTCTTAATGTCTTGCAGGTCACCTTTTTTGGGGAGCAGAGCAAGAACCGCCCTCCTTGAGGCCAGAAGGACTTATAAAACTCTACTGGAACCCCATCCAGACCTGGTGTCTTCCCAGGCTCCATGCTCCGCAGAGCATCACTCAGCTCCCCCAAAGACAATGGCCTCTCAAGGCCCAGTGCAGATTCACCCGTGACCTGCGGTAGACCCTCCAAGAAGGCTGACTCTAGCTCAAGCTGCTCTCTGTACTCTCTGTGCTGTAAAGCTCAGTGTAAAACCCAACTGCCCAAATCACCAGATGCTGACCGCAGGGCATGCATGCACCAGCTCTGACCGTTTTTCTTCTCTAGACTGAAGAAGAACCTGGACGGAGCGTCCATCTGTGTCACGTTTTGGAATCGTGACCTGACCAAGGCCCCCTGCACTTTTACTCCAACCAGGTCAGCCAGTGCTACTTTCTTTGTCTTGAGAGCCTCAACACGCTCTCGATTTCCTGTGGACTCTGATAAACACTGGAGTTCCACTATTTCTATCTCCAGACTTCTCATAGACCGGGCGATGTGTCTCGTGACGCTGTAAGTAAACTGCTAACCCAACTGTTTTATTTGGATTTTACCAAAATCCCACCAGTGCTGTAAGGTCTTAAAAGATGACTTTGTGTCCCAAAATTCACCCCAAAAATATTTAAAACTATCTCTAAAAAATACATCATCTAAAAGGGTTGTATTAAAATGCCAGTATGCACTTGTCGGTTTAATACTTCTCACACCGACTGCACACTGGACTAGACTGTGGTCGGAGAAAGCAACTGGTGAGATGTGGCAGATCCTAAAAATGTTAAAATGGTGTTTAAAACAATAAAACCTGTCGAGTCTCGCCAATGACAGAAGGTTGCCCCTGGTATGCATCCAACTGTACTGAGTCTGTCTGTTATTAAAAAACTTCCAAACATCACTGAGCTCCTGCTGCTTTAGGAGCTGCACCAGCCTCCTGCGCGACGCAGGGTGTGGCTCAGGATGATTTCTGTCTGTATCAGATTCAGTAGAGTTAAAATCACCACCTACAACCAGGTAATCATCTCTACTGACCCCGTCCAGCGTTTCACAGAGCGTATCTAAAAACTGCATCCTGTCTGCTCCCAGTACAGGAGCGTAAACACAAATAAAAACAAAAGCACAATGCTCAAAGACAGCGCAGACTTTAAGAAGCCTCACTCCAATCACCTCCTCAACTGCAACAGACTGAGGAGCCCAGCCTTTAGAAAGGAGTAGAGCAACTCCACCAGACACCGGGCTCCTATGGCTGAGAAAAACTTGACCCTCAAACTCCTTTAACCAGTCTGTAGAGTTCTGCTCGTCACGGTGTGTCTCCTGAACGAACATCACATCAACATGTTTAAGTCTGATGAGCTCAAACAGCTGTTCTCTCTTATACGAGTCTCTGGCTCCGTTTATATTCAACGTAGCAAAATTAAACTGATTCATATTAAAATGACTCGAACTATTTATATTAAAATAAGAGAATAAAACCACAGCAGACAGAACACAGAGCAGAACTCTACAGAGAGGTTTACACCATGTCACTGCAGTCATCTGTGATCTGGTGATGGAGCTTGGCCAGAATTTTTTTAAGTCTGAACACTTCCTGGTCTGTGAAGCCACCCCCCCCAGAGTTCCCCCTTTAAACTGAACGGACTGAATAAAAGCGCGGCGATCTGGGAAATGTTCTTCCACTCGCACCACCTTCACGTGTAGGTCTGCTCTAAAAAGTCCCTGATCATCTTCAGAGTGTAGATGTTTCGGGAGTCGCCGGGCTGCGAACACGAGGAGACGTTAGAGTCCGAGGAATCATTCTCGGCATCAGCGGCCGCGTCATCCTCAGGCCTCGCTCCGGAGCCGGAGCTCTTCTTCACACTGCGGGTCTGATACTGACTGAGACGCGCTTTCTTTCTCTTCGTGACCGGAGTCTTAAACACGGGGTCAGCCGAGTCACCGAGCATAGCCTGCTCCCCCTATGACTTGACCACCCCCGCAGCACCGTCACCAATCACCTCGCACTGCTCAGCGCTCGACCCCGCTGCAGCTCTAAGATCAGTATCAGCCCCAGTGTCCATACTGCCCTCAGCCCCACCGCTCTCCTTACCTCCATCACGCTCACTCCCCGCGACTCCCGGCTCACCATCAGGCCCTGTCTCCGGTGCCACTGCCTCGGCTCCCAGCTCGCTGTCAGGCCGCATCTCCGGCGCCGTTCCCACGGCTTGCTCCTGATAGAGAAGTCTTTGTGCTGCCTTAAGTCTAAAGGCAGCTACTCTACTCTCCAGGTCGATGAGGCCCTGCCCTCCTTCATGTACGGGCAAGTAGAGCACTGGTGCCTTCAGCCAGTGTTGACCTGACCAGAAAAAGTCCACCAGCTTTCTCTGTATCTCTGCCAGAAGACCAGCAGGTGGGTTGAGGACTGCCAGTCTATGCCACAGAGTGGATGCTACAAGGTTGTTGATTATGAGCACCCTACCTCTGTATGACATTTGTGGCAGCAGCCATTTCCACCGGGCCAGTTTCCTGGTGAAATAAGTCAGGACCACCTCCCAGTTTTTCCGGACACTCTCTGCTGAGCCCAGATGAATACCCGGCACCTTGATTCCAGCCCGACTCCACTGCAGGCCCCCAGGCAGTTGTTGTGGTTGTATATCCCTCCATGGTCCACACAGCAAGGCTCCACTCTTATTCCAGTTCACCTTAGCAGATGAAACGATGCTGTATGCGCACAGACCGTCTTCCAGCTCCTGTACGTCTGCTTTGTCGCGCACAAATACAGACACGTCGTCTGCATACGCTGACACAGTGACATGCGATGAATCGTGGATACTCACTCCACTGACCCTCCTGCGTATCAGCCGGAGTAAAGGCTCTATGGCGATGGAGTAAAGCTGTCCTGACATTGCACATCCTTGTCGGATTCCTTTTTCCAGTGCAGTTGGTCTGGCCAGACCTCCTCCCACCTTAACAAGACAGGAGGCTCCTGTGTACAGCAGCTTGACACATTTGATTAAATTTTCTCCAAAGCCAAAAGTCAGCAATGTTTTAAAAAGATATGCATGACTGACTCTGTCGAAAGCTTTTTCTTGGTCCAAAGAGATCAGCCCAAGGTCAGTGGGAACCTTAGTAGACAAATCCACCAAGTCCCTTATCAAAAACAAATTATCTGGTATGGATCGACCAGGAATGCAATACGATTGATCTCTATGTATGATGGTGTCTAGGACCCCTTTGAGTCTATTGGCCAGAGTTTTGGAGAGTATTTTATAATCCGTGCACAAAAGTGCCAAAGGACGCCAGTTCTTCAACTCACACAGGTCCCAAAGTAACAAAGTCAGTACAGCTCTACTGCAGCTGAGGGGCAGTTCACCATTCTGTATGCATTCTGTTAGCACTAAAAATAGGTCATTACCAATCTGATCCCAGAAAGTCTTATAAAATTCCACTGGCAGACCGTCGATGCCAGGAGCTCGGCGACCAGGTGCCATCTGGAAAGCAGCGGTCTTTAGCTCATCCAGAGTCAGGGGTAGCTCCAACAGGTCCATATCATCAGACGCAAGTTTTGGAATGTCTGCCAGCAGCGTGTCCACACAGGCTTCATCGCAAGTCTCTGCTTTATATAGATCAGAATAAAAACTAACTGCCCTGTCCCTTACTTCATCCTTATCAAAGGACAACCGACCATCCACCATATACAGTGTGTGTATGTGTTTCCTCTCACTATGCTGCTTTTCAAGGTTAAAGAAGGAGGAACTCGGAGCATCCATCTCTCTGAGCATCTGAAACCTGGCTCTTACAAGCACACCTTTCGCTCTATCTCAAAAGAAGGCACCCATATCACGGCGCAGCTCGTCTACCTCCGCCTGCAGGTCTTCTCTGTTTTGTCCCACAATTTGTTGCTGTAACTGGGCTATGCTGCGTTCGAGGGCAGCTATCACCCTCTTACCCTCTGAAGTAGCATAAGAGGAGTACTGCTAGCAAAACAGCTTAATCTGTATCTTCCCTACATCCCACCATTGCCTTAAAGAATCAAAATCAGCTTTCCTTTCTGACCATCTAGTCCAAAAATATCTCTTATTACAGAATCAGGATAAGCGGTGATATCACCCCTCCCCTTTTGTTCTTCAACTTAACTTAGGTATGAATTTTATTTGTTCAGTGTTACTCTCTTCATATTTATCATTTATCTGATTCTGATTTACTAAAAACACTAATAATATTATTAAATAATATTTAATGCAATACGGAGACAAAACAGACGGAAGAGGCGCATCTTCAAATTCACACATTCTACATGAATGACGTTCCGCTGGTCTGTAAGAAAGACTCTGGATCGTTTAGCAGTACTTTGATTTTAAACTAAATGAGAGAGGAGAGTCGGAGGACCAGCTGTAGATCTGTAGAGTTTCAGACTCCCAGACATCCAATCTCCACTCACATCTCCAAATACATCATCCTAAAGTATCTGCTGCTCTCGGCGCCAGATCTGCAGTCACACTGAGGTGGACAGAGCGCGAGCCCACCTTCAGTAAGCTCAGCGTTCACTAGTGTGAATAAATACGAAGGAGTAACCCACGACGACCACAGTGCACCTCACAGTTACCCACTTACTGAGCAGAGAAACAGCCCCCTCTCCAGTCCATGTTTCACTAACACTGTTTGTGTATCTGGAGTAGAATTACAGTCTGTAGAGTTCTGGTGAAATAATTCTGTTATTTATTAACTCTGTTATCTCCATCACTTCCTCTCCATCACTCAACTTCCTTTCTTCCTTCAACTCCTTCATTTCAAATCAGGACACATACTGTACTGTTACATACCTCTCTCTCTCTGTCTCTCTCTCTCTCTCACTCTCTCTCTCTCTCTCTCTCTCTCTCTCTCACTCTCTCTCTCTCTCTCAATCTCTCTCTCTCTCAATCTCTCTCTCTCTATCTTACTCTCAATCTCTCTCTCTCTCTCTCTCTCTCTCTCTCTCTCTCAATCTCTCTCTCTCTCACTCACTCTCTCTCTCTCTCAATCTCTCTGTTACTCTCTCTCTCATGTATTACTCATCCCCCCCCCACAAGAGGAGAACTAGAGAGAGACTCTACTTTACCAGCTTAGTGAGAGACATGTGAGCATGGCAGCATGAACTCAGGTCTAGCAGGGTCTCGGGGCATTACACTAATGACTTGTTGTCTGTAGTGATGCTGGTATAGCTGAGAGATGAGATGTTGTGCTAGCATACGGAAAAGGGACGTTCATAATGAACTCAGACTTTAAAAGAGTGTTAAATATAAAACTCAACGTGTTTAGAGATTTCTTAGGAATCCTTCAAATCATTGTGTTTTATATTTACACACCCTTTTAAAGTCTGAATCCATTATGAACGACCCTTTTACAGGATGAACAGTGTTAACTTCCAAACTGCACCAGAACACAGACATTCTGCTTTATTCCAATAGTCTTCAAAGATCTGATCTGAAATCTCAACCAGTACAATTTAAATCCTGGAAGAGATCATTTAGATGGAGCACATTTTTAGTTTCATTCTGGGTTTAATTTAATTTAATCTGAGCTAATAACAGTCGTTAATCTACTGTACAGAGGTAGATATAGTGGAGACCACCTGCCAAGATCATTCTTAGCCTCGTCTAAAAGAGAAATAGAGTTCTGTCTTGTTATTTGTACTAAACTGTTACAGGAATTATGGGAAGAGTAGTGGGATCTTGCTTTCTGTATTTGAATATGTTTATAGGGGGTCCAGGACAGAAAATAGATATGATTATGGGCCTAATGACAGTGTGTCTACAGCATCTGATCACAAGTACAAAGGAAGTGTCTGCTGATATGTAACAAGGACATCTTCAACATTATCATCACACATACAAGCTGAGGCTGAAGACTCAAGACAAAGCAAACACTGAGCAGGAGGAAGAAATAAACTCTCACAGGGAGGAACTGAAAAGGAGAGACATGTTGGAGACTGAAACAGAACTTACAGCAGCTCCAGCAATAATCAGTGGGGTTAACAGATCAGAACATAACTTCAACTCTGCAGATGGTAAGAATGGCTACGGGGAGGACATGGAGTAAAGATTTCAAGGAGAACACGTGTAACACGGTGAGACCGAGTCCTGGTGAACCTTCTCAAAGCACACAGCCTCCAACAACAGGACCACCAAGACCCATTTTCAGAGTCATTGATGAGTTCACACATAAAAGAGGAGAGTATCATTCATCTGTGATTCAGATCCTGAACTTACAGTAAGTCCACTTCTGTTTACGATATCTAATCTCTTTTTATTAAAGTCCAGCTGTGTCTTAGAATCAGACAGGAAACACAAAGACCACTAAAAGATCTGACAGATGACATGAACAAGGTGAAAGACCCAAAGCTGTACACAACACACCGCTGTTACAGACATCACACACAGCAGCGTCAGCCTCCTTCTCTCTGATCACTGCTACTGTAGCATGCTCAGCTAACGCTAATGCTAACACCACTAAGCTACTGCTACCTCTGCAGCTACAGAACAGATCTGAGTCACTGAGTAACACAGCAGAGGATCTCCAGTATTAACAAAGAACCAGATACATACACACACAAAGTAGAACGTCCTGCAGTGTGAACTGAGATCTTTAACACACCGAGGAGATTAAACTTAGAAGAGTTCATTAGTGGAGATCTTCCAGATCAAGTCTTCAACATGTTCTCCTGTCTTTTACATCTCAACACTCAGAAAGATCTTAATTATAGGACTTAATTATAC
>CM038702.1:67862523-67877523 GCA_021613375.1 Megaleporinus macrocephalus | reverse complement strand
GTCCGGACACAGTGTGGAGGTCCAAGTCCCGGAGACCAGAAATCTCCAACAACGGACCTGAAACACTGCCCATTAGTGGAGTGAGAGCAGTCTTAGGGAAAGGATCTCCTTCATCAGGCACCATAGTCCCGCTCCCATAGTCACAAAGCATGGACAGTTCTTCAGGTGAGAGTCTGTCCTTCCAAGCCTTAACAATGGCTGCGGTGTGACGAAGGGACCTCTGCCCCAGCACAGATGCCACAGCCTGGACGTCACCCCAGTCTGGTCCAGCGAAATCCACCAGGTCCTGCAGTTTCACCAGTCTAGAGGCATGGAGCATCTGGTTAAGACCCAGGATACCATCCCCTGAAACATCCAGACGAGCTCCTTTAATCAAAGGTTCCTCCAGCAGCCAGTGGAGCGAGTCGTTCTGCAGTCTTTGAGTGCTAAAATATCCCCATACTTTAAAAAGTCCACGATAAAAACGAGGTAGTCCACGTAAGCGCAGCTGAGTGTTATCCATTAAAAACAGAGCAGTGTCCAGACCCAGTCCATCAACAGTGTGTAGAATGGTATTCGCCACCTCCCTCCACACCAAGTCCGCAGAGCTCGTCAGGTATGACTGAATAAACTGCAGACGAAAAGCTGCCAGTCTACTTGCAAGGTGCACCAGGCCTTGCCCCCCTTCCTCCCTGGGTAGGAAGAGGACACCCTGCGGGACCCAGTGCAGACGGTCCCAAAAAAAGTCCACTAAAATCGCTTGCAGCCGAGTCAGTAAGCCAGCAGGAGGGTCCACACATGACAACCTACGCCACAGCACTGACGCAACAAGGTTATTGATAACGAGCACTGTCCCCCTGAAAGACATCTGTCCACGTATCCATTTCCATCTCGCTAAACGGCCTTTCATAGAGAGACAGAGAGAGAGAGACAGAGAGAGAGAGAGAGAGTGAGAGAGAGAGAGAGAGAGACAGAGAGAGAGAGAGAGAGAGAGAGAGAGAGAGACAGAGAGAGAGAGAGAGACAGAGAGAGAGAGAGAGAGAGAGAGAGAGAGAGACAGAGAGAGAGAGACAGAGAGAGAGAGAGAGACAGAGAGAGAGAGAGAGAGAGAGAGAGAGACAGAGAGAGAGAGAGAGAGAGAGAGAGAGAGAGAGAGAGAGAGAGACAGAGAGAGAGAGAGAGAGAGAGAGAGAGAGAGAGAGAGAGAGACAGAGAGAGAGAGAGAGAGACAGAGAGAGAGAGAGAGTGAGAGAGAGAGAGAGAGAGAGACAGAGAGAGAGAGAGAGAGAGAGAGAGAGAGAGAGAGAGAGAGAGAGAGACAGAGAGAGACAGAGAGAGAGAGAGAGAGACAGAGACTTTTTTGACTTTTAACAGCACTTTATTATAAACAGTTCAGTTGGTAGGATATAAATTAGCCACATGCTAAAATCGTCAGCAGTCCATTAAAAACAGTAAGTAATAAATACAGAGCAGCTTCACACACACACAACACTGATCTTCACACACACACACAACACTGATCTTCACACACACACACACACACAACACTGAGCTTCACACACACACACACACAACACTGATCTTCACACACACACACAACACTGAGCTTCACACACACACACACAACACTGAGCTTCACACACACACACACAACACTGAGCAGCTGCAGGTCAGCAGCGTGTATCAACCAAACTCCGGGGCAAAGAGCAACTCCCCCTCGTCCACTGAACACACCGCCTCCCTGCAGCACCACACCTCCTCAAAATACTCCAGATTACTCCTACTCTGGTAGTACTTCAAATCTATCACAATCCTCGATCTAACCAGTCTGGAGAAAATCCTAGTGGCCTCACAGTCTGCATCCTGGGCCACCTTGTTCTTTCGGCTGATGTAGACGGCCAGTTTGGACTGACCCAGGATAAAACTCAGCAGCTGACACTCCCACCGTTCTCTCCTGAGTATTTAAAACCAAGGATAAAAGTCTGGACAGTAAAAGACACATTAAAAGACATAAAAACAGTCTTTAAAACATCAAACAGGGGACGCAGCCTAAAACAGTGCAGAAAAGCATGAAACACTGTTTCTCTGTGAGAGCAGAAGGGACAGTCGGGTAAAACCTCAGGATTTAAAATACAGATAAAAGAGCTGACAGACACAACACCATGTAAAACCCTCCACTGTAAGTCAGCTACTTTCTTAGTTACCGGTGGTTTGTACAAAGATCTCCACTCTGGCTTTACATCCTTACACAGTCCCAGAATGTGACGCCATGGTGTGTCCACTCTACTGTCCAGTCTTTTTCTGTTCAGGACTTTCACACAGGCTCTGTACAGTAGTTTACCGGAGACTGTGTTGAGGGACATGTTGGACTCCCCCCCACACTCAAGAAGGAGGCCTCCACAGTCACGCAGGACAGGAGAGATGGTAAACTCAGGGAAAGGGTCCTCCTCTGAGGGGCTGATCACCCCCGTACCATAGTCCTTCACCTGCATACGCTCCTCAGGGGTGAGCGTCGACCTCCAGCGATGCAGGAGCCGGTCCACAGTACGTAGGGATCTCAACCCCAACCGTGCTGCTAGTGTCTCAGTACAGGCAAGAAGAGGTCCAGCAACGTCCACCAGCTGTCGCAGTATGGTGACTCCCGCAGAGGCCAGAACCCTGGTTACTGCAGGGGTGTCACCACCTGTTATGTCCAGACGCGCTCCGAAGATAAGAGGCTCCCTCAGCAGCCAGTGCAAAGCTGTACATCCCTGATTCTGAACTTTAAAAAAACTCCAGAGTTTAAAAAGTCCACGATAAAAAACTGGCAACCCAGCAACGTCCAGCAACTGGGTGTCCATTAAAAACAAAGCTCTGTCCAGTCCTAGTCCCCCCACAGTGTGTAAAATGCGGCAGGCTACCCCCCTCCACACCAGGTCCTCGGGTCCAGTGAGGAGTCTTTGGGCGAACTGGAGACGAAAGGCGGCGGTCCTGCTGGCTAGGTGAACAAGGCCTTGCCCACCTTCCTCCTTGGGCAGATGTAGAACTGCTTGTGGTATCCAGTGCAGGCGGTCCCAGAAGAAATCCACAAGCAGCGTCTGGAGGTCGGCCAGCAGGTTTGGAGGAGGATCGACACAGGCCAGTCTGTGCCACAGGGAGGACGCAGCAAGGTTATTAACAACCAGTACCCGACCTCGGTAGGACAGCTGGGGGACCAGCCATTTCACCTGCCAAGCCGCCCTTTCACCTTCTCCAATATGCCATCCCAGTTCTGCTGAACACTGTCCCCTAAAAACACCCCCAAATATTTACATCCGCCCGTCGTCCAGGTCAAACCATCTGGAAGTGTAGGTGGCCCACCATCCCACTCCCCAATTAAAACAGCCTCACTCTTACTCCAGTTGACTGTAGCGGAAGATAAAACCCTAAAATCTGTTAAAATGTCCTTTAAAAAATCCACATCAGCCTGGGCGCTGACCAGCACCACCAGATCGTCAGCGTAGGCCGAGAGACGTACAGGAGATGAACAGTTGGGCACAAATAAACCAGAGATCTTGTCCCTTAGTTCGCACAGCAGAGGTTCAATAGCCAGAGTGTACAACATTCCAGACAGAGCACAGCCCTGCCTGATTCCCCTGTGAACTTTAAAAGGGGCACATAAACCACCATTAACTTTAAGTACACTCTCAACATCACTATACAAAACCTTGATCATGGCTATGAAACCTGGGTTGAACCCAAAAGTTCTCCAGAACTTTCCACATATACTCATGTTCAACCCGGTCAAAAGCCTTTTCCTGGTCCAAGAAAATCAAACCAGCCTTTAAGCCCAATAGCCTGGAGACGTCCAAAACATCTCGAATCAGATATACATTATCAAAAATAGACCTACCAGGCACACAGTACGACTGGTCAACATGCACCAGCTGCTCCATCACCTTCCCCAGTCTTACAGTCCGTGCACAGCAGTGAAACGGGGCGCCAGTTCTTCAGGTTGGTTAGGTCTCCCTTCTTGGGCAGTAAGGTGAGGACAGCTCTCCGACAGCTCACAGGAAGGCTCCCTTCCTGTATGCTATTTTGGAGAACCTCCAGCACGTCCCGCCCCAACACTGACCATAAACCTTTATAGAACTCGACGGGCAGCCCATCAATCCCAGGTGCCCGACCGTTCTCCATACCCCGGAGAGCCTCGTACAGCTTACCCAGCGAGAGCTCAGCGTCGAGCTGTGCAGCGGACTGTGGTGTGAGCTTAGCCTGGTTCCGAAAGAACCTCTGCTCCACCTCTCGGGCCTCAGCCCACTCGCTCTCGTACAGCTTCGAGAAGAAGCTGACTGTCTGCCTGCGAATCTCAGCAGGATCAGATGAAAGATCCCCCGATTCTGTTCGCACAGCCTGCATAAACCGCTTCTGTCCATTTCTACGCTCGAGACCGAAAAAGAACCTAGAAGGAGCGTCCATCTCCGCCACACACTGAAAGCGTGATCGGACCAGCGCCCCCTTTGCCGTGACGCCCAGCAGGTCAGCTAAAACAGTGTTTTTTCTTTTGAGAGCTACAAAATGCCCTCGATCTCCTGTGGTCTCTGCTAAACCCTGGAGCTCCACTATCTCAGTCTCCAGAGCTTTAAGAGATCTGGTAATGTCTCTAGTGACGTTGAGAGTGTACTGCTGACAAAACATCTTTACCTGAGTCTTGGCCACATCCCACCACTGCTGCAGTGAAGTAAAAGATGTTTTCTGAGACCTAAAAACATCCCAAAAATAAATAAAAGACTCAATAAAATTGGCATCATCTAAAAGCGCAGTGTTAAAGTGCCAGTATGCACTACGTGGCTTCATGTTACACTGAGCTACTGAGCACTGAACCATACAGTGGTCAGAAAAACCCACAGGAGAAATAAAACACTGGGTAAAAACAGACAGCTGAGAGCTAAAACCATAAAAACGATCCAGCCTCGCCAACGAAAGTGCGTTATCTCGGGAGTGGGCCCATGTGTACTGCCTCTGCCCACAATGAATGTTCCTCCAAACATCACGCAGCTCATGGGCCTCCAGCATCTCACACAGACGCCTCCGAGAAGCAGAGTGTGGTTCTACATGATTTCTGTCAATATCGTCTGCAGTGCAGTTAAAATCCCCTCCCAGAATTAAAAACTCACTGGAACTGCAGGTCGTCAACACAGAGCTCAGCGTGTCTAAAAACATCATCCTATCAGCTCCTCCCGTCGGAGCATAAACACAAACAAAAATAAAAACTTCCTCCTCAAAGCAAGCTCTTACTTTTAAAATCCTCCCACAGAAAACCTCCTCCACTGTATACGACTGAGGAGTAAAACTCTGAGAGAAGAGGAGAGCGACACCACCACTCACAGACGTGTTGTGACTTAAAATGGCCAGCCCCCCCCCCCCCCCCCACTCTCTAGCCCACTCAGCAGCATTACCAGCGTCGCTGTGAGTCTCCTGCAGGAACGTCACATCAACACGTTTGTGTTTGACCAGCTGATAAAACTTGGCCCTCTTCTCCGCGTCTCTCACTCCGTTAATGTTAAAAGTAGCCATTTTAATCTCAGCCATTAAAAGATAAAAGAGATAAAAGCCACTCAGAACTAAGACCAGTTCAGTTCTGGAAAGGCCAGACAGTCTACAGGTCATCATCAGTACTCTTTTTAAGCTTGGTCAGTATTTTCTTCAACCTGAAGGTCTGGAGCAGTGAACAGACCTTCTCTCCTGAAAAACTTCACGTCATTAATGAACTGCAGACAGTCTGGAAAAAACTCCTCAACATGGACACCTTTCTGCCCCTAAGTGACCCTCAAGAACTTCTTAATATCCTCCACAGAGAACTTCACAGGCCCTGTCTCCTCCTGCGAACACCCAGACCAGCCTGAATCAGAGAGAGACCCATCACTGTCAGAGTCCCCGTCCTGCACTGGCCTAACCTCCGTCTTAGCCTGCTTTAGAACTTTCCCCTGAACCCGCTTCTTCCTCTTATGAGGAACTGTAAACACCAGCTCGTCCTCCATGTCCACCTCGACCTCAGCCCGCAATGCTGCTTCAGCGCCACGTACCTCACTGTCCTGCTCCTCTGAGTTACGAGGCTCCAGCGCTCCACCACCCGGTTCCTCCACAGCAGGCCCTGTTAGGGCGGACTGCTCGACCTCGGCCGGCTCAGCCCCGGCGGTTTCATCCGTAGCTGGCACCGCCACGGCCGGCTCATCCACCACAGGCAGCGGTACGGGCGCCAGCGCACCAGCCGGAACCGGCGCGGCCGCCCCGGCAGCAGCCGAAGGGGGAACGGCCACCGCGGGGCCAGCCTCGCCCTCAGGCTCCAGCCCGTCAGCACCAACGTTAGCCCTTTCAGGGCAGGATCGGACCAGGTGTCCAACCTGCCCACACCTGAAGCAGCGCATGCTGGTTTCGGACGAGGCGTACACGGAGTACTCGAACCCCTCCACCCTAAACTTAAAGGACAGATCCAGCTCGTCAGCCCCCTCCTTCAGCACCATGCAGACCACCCGCCTGAAGGACACCAGATGTTTAATGAGGGGCAACTTACAGCCGAGCGGGATCTTCCTGATCGGGGAGACCAGTTTCCCGAAGCGGGACAGCTCCTGAGCGATGTTCTCGTCTCTGATAAAGGGAGGAACATTAGACAGGATGATCCTCTTGGAGGGGGTACTAAGGGGCAGTATCGGTGTGAACTGGCCGTTCAGGACGATTCCGTTCTGAATCAGGTGATTGGCCTTTTCCACCGAGTTCAGAAACACGACCACTGCACTGTTCATGCGCGAGGCGGAGACAATGTTGCTGTGGCCCACGGCGACCCCCGCAGCCAAGCAGCACTCCTCCACACTCACCCTGCACTCCTCCACACTCGCCCTGCACTCCTCCACACTCGCCCTGCACTCCTCCACACTCGCCCTGCACTCCACCTTCACGCCGTGCCGGCGCGACAGGCTCTCATACAGCCCGGTGTTCGGAGACGCCATACTCCCAGCAACACGCCGGAGCAGAGTCCCCGCACACCCGCACTCACTCCCAGCTACACACACTCACACACACTGTCACTCCGTCTCACACTCACAAAAACAAACTCAACACACACAGAAAGTTTAGCAAGACGCCAACTACTCACACACACGCTCACCGCCCTCCGCTCACTCACCGCTCACAACCGCGCATGCGCAGAGAGAGAGAGAGAGAGAGAGAGAGAGAGAGAGAGAGAGAGAGATAGATACAGAGAGAGAGAGAGGGAGAGAGAGAGAGAGAGAGAGAGAGAGAGAGAGAGAGAGAGAGAGAGAGAGAGAGATACAGAGAGAGAGAGAGGGAGAGAGAGAGAGAGAGAGAGAGAGAGAGAGAGAGAGAGAGAGAGAGATAGATACAGAGAGAGAGAGAGGGAGGGAGAGAGAGAGAGAGAGAGAGAGAGATAGATACAGAGAGAGAGAGAGAGAGAGAGAGAGAGAGAGAGAGAGAGAGAGAGAGAGAGAGAGAGAGAGATACAGAGAGAGAGAGAGAGACAGAGAGAGAGAGAGATAGAGAGAGAGAGAGAGAGAGAGAGAGAGAGAGAGAGAGAGAGAGGGAGAGAGAGAGAGATACAGAGAGGGAGAGAGAGAGAGAGAGTGAGAGAGAGAGAGCGAGAGAGAGCAAGAGAGAGAGAGAGCGAGAGAGAGTGAGAGAGAGAGAGCGAGAGAGAGAGTGAGAGAGAGAGAGAGAGAGAGAGAGAGAGAGAGGGAGAAAGAGAGAGAGGGAGAGAGAGAGAGAGAGAGAGAGAGAGAGAGAGAAAGAGAAAGAGAGAGAGATAGAGTGAGGGAGAGAGAGAGAGAGAGAGAGAGAGAGAGAGAGAGATGAAATCAGTGTATAATCTGTATGTAAGTGTAAAAATGTAAATCAGTCTTTAGTTAAAGGAGATTGTTTACAGACCTTTAAGAGTTTTTGAACTATAAATAAAAGAAAACATGATTCCAACAAGAAAACTGAACTGGACTGTTTAGAGAGAGAGATAGAGATACAGAGAGAGAGAGAGAGAGAGAGAGAGAGAGAGAGAGATAGAGATACAGAGAGAGAGGGAGAGAGAGAGAGATACAGAGAGAGAGAGAGAGAGAAACAGAGAGAGAGAGAGAGAGAGAGAGAAACAGAGAGAGAGAGAGAGAGAGAGAGAGATTTCAACAACACCTCTATTCGACAAATATGTCAAATATAAAAATAATCAAAACACAAGAGTCAACTTAAAGGAAGTAAGAGGAGGAAAAAAACAACAACAACCCAAAAAAACAGAACACAACAAATAAACAAACATCAGCTCAGGATACGAGTTCCACAAACTGGAGTTCATTATTGTTCACCCAACACAAAGCTTCATTAAAACACCACACACTTTCTCTACAACACTCCTCCTGCTCACCCAGATCACCCCTCTACAACACTCCTCCTGCTCACCCAGATCTCCCCTCTACAACACTCCTCCTGCTCACCCAGATCACCATCTTCACTGTCTCTGAGCCCCTCTACAACACTCCTCCTGCTCACCCAGATCACCCCTCTACAACACTCCTCCTGCTCACCCCAGATCACCCCTCTACAACACTCCGCCTGCTCACCCAGATCACCATCTTCACTGTCTCTGAGCCCCTCTACAACACTCCTCCTGCTCACCCAGATCACCCCTCTACAACACTCCTCCTGCTCACCCAGGTCACCATCTTCACTGTCTCTGAGCCCCTCTACAACACTCCTCCTGCTCACCCAGGTCACCGTCTTCACTGTCTCTGAGCCCTTCTACAACACTCCGCCGCTCACCCAGATCACCCCTCTACAACACTCCTCCTGCTCACCCAGATCACCCCTCTACAACACTCCTCCTGCTCACCCAGATCACCATCTTCACTGTCTCTGAGCCCCTCCACAACACTCCTGCTCACCCAGATCACCCCTCTACAACACTCCGCCTGCTCACCCAGATCACCATCTTCACTGTCTCTGAGCCCCTCTACAACACTCCTCCTGCTCACCCAGGTCACCATCTTCACTGTCTCTGAGCCCCTCTACAACACTCCTCCTGCTCACCCAGGTCACCGTCTTCACTGTCTCTGAGCCCTTCTACAACACTCCGCCGCTCACCCAGATCACCACTCTACAACACTCCTCCTGCTCACCCAGATCACCCCTCTACAACACTCCTCCTGCTCACCCAGATCGCCATCTTCACTGTCTCTGAGCCCCTCTACAACACTCCTCCTGCTCACCCAGATCACCCCTCTACAACACTCCTCCTGCTCACCCAGATCACCCTTCTACAACACTCCTCCTGCTCACCCAGATCACCATCTTCACTGTCTCTGAGCCCCTCTACAACACTCCTCCTGCTCACCCAGATCACCCCTCTACAACACTCCTCCTGCTCACCCAGATCACCATCTTCACTGTCTCTGAGCCCCTCTACAACACTCCTCCTGCTCACCCAGATCACCCCTCTACAACACTCCTCCTGCTCACCCAGATCACCATCTTTGCTGTGCCAAGTATAAATTCAGAAGGTGGCACTGGGTCTTCCGAGACTGAGAGTATTTGAAACCCAAAATAAAACCAGGTTTAGTAAAAACAGCACCAAAACAGTTAAAACAGACTCTGTGAGCTGAAACAGTGGGGTCAGTCGCTGACACTCCATAAAACAATGTAAAACAGATTCTCTCCCCACAACAGGGACAGTCTGGACTCACAGCTGGGTTTAAAACAGAGATAAAAGCGTTCACCGCCATAACACAGTGTAGAACCTCCACTGTACGTCACCATAGGTCTTCGTTAACGGTGGTCTGTAAAGAGCCCTCCAAGCAGGTTTAAAACCAGCATCTAAAACCAGTTTGGCCCTCCACGGTGTGTCGGCCCGCAGACTGAGCTTGGTTTTATTGAACGCTTTGATACAAGATGCATAAAAACCTTCCCAGTCGTCTCACTTAAAAACAAAGGTCCGACCGGTCACATCCAGACACGCCCCCCGCACCAGTGGTTCCCTCAGGAGCCAGTAGAGAGAGGTAGTGTCCTCCTCCCGCTGTAGTCTAAAAACACTGAGCACTTTAAAAAGTCCACGATAAAAGGGAGGCAGGTTCTGCAGAGACAGTCTTTTTGTGTCCATTAAAAACAGAGGCAGGTCCATGTCCAGCTCACCTACTCTACGGAGCAGAGCGCAGGCCACTGGCCTCCACACCAGGTTGTCCGGTCCGGTGAGGAGTCTCTGCAGGAAGCGGAGGCGGAAGGCTGCAACTCTGCTTGACAGGTGAATCAAACCTTGTCCTCCCTCCGCTTTGGGTAGGAATAGGACACCCTGAGGGACCCAGTGAAGCTTGTCCCAAAACAAACTCACAAGTGCAGCCTGGATGTTAGACAGCAGACCTGGAGGGGGGTCTAGACACACCAACCTGTGCCACAAGGAAGCTGCTGCCAGGTTGTTGCAGATTAAGACCCGTCCTCTGTAGGACACGTGAGGCAGCAGCCAAGTCCACCTATTAAGGCGGCCTTTGACTTTTTCGAGGAGCCCTTCCCAGTTTAGTTTCACAGTCCGCTCGTCCCCTAAAAACACACCCAAATATTTAAAACCTCCCCTCACCCAGTTCAGCCCCTGAGGCAGGCTTAGTGTTCCGCCCAACCAGCTTCCCACCAGCAGTGCTTCACTCTTTGCCCAGTTAACTTTGGCAGATGAGACGTTCCCGAATTCCTGGACGATGCTGATCAATTTGTCGACATCGGTCTGCTGTTTTAAAATCACAACAATGTCTTCAGTGTAAGCAGACAGTAAAAAACTGGAATTAAAATTAGGAAAGTTAAAACCAGAGAGGGAACACCTCAATCTGCTCAGGAGAGGTTCAATGGCCAGAGCGTACAACATACCAGACAAGCAGCAGCCCTGTCTGATCCCCCTCTGAACTTTAAAAGGAGCGCTCAGACCACCGTTAACCTTCAGCATACTTTCAGCGTCACAGTACAAAACCCTGATCATAGCTATGAGACCAGGGCTGAACCCAAAGGCTGCTAGAACCTTCCAAAGATATTCATGCTCAACCCTGTCAAAAGCCTTTTCCTGGTCTAGAGAAATCAGACCAGCATCTAACCCCAATAGTCTCGAGACGTCCAAAACATCGCGAATTAACGAGATATTATCAAAAATAGACCTGTTTGGAATGCAGTAGGTTTGGTCAGGATGGACGATCCGTCCCATGACCTCCCCCAGCCTGACAGCTAGTACCTTTGAAAGCAGCTTATAATCGCAACAGAGCAGTGAGACCGGCCTCCAGTTCTTAATGTCTTGCAGGTCACCTTTTTTGGGGAGCAGAGCAAGAACCGCCCTCCTGCAGGTCGTCGGTAGCCGTCCCTTAACCAGACTGTCATTGAGGACTTCCAGTAGATCCTCGCCAATCACTGGCCAGAAGGACTTATAAAACTCTACTGAAACCCCATCCAGACCTGGTGTCTTCCCAGGCTCCATGCTCTGCAGAGCATCACTCAGCTCCCCCAAGGACAATGGCTTCTCAAGGCCCAGTGCAGAGTCACCCGTGACCTGCGGTAGACCCTCCAAGAAAGCTGACTCTAGCTCAAGCTGCTCTCTGTACTCCGTGCTGTAAAGCTCAGTGTAAAACTCAACTGCCCAAATCACCAGATGCTGACCGCAGGGCATGCACGCACCAGCTCTGACCGTTTTTCTTCTCTAGACTGAAGAAGAACCTGGACGGAGCGTCCATCTGTGTCACGTTTTGGAATCGTGACCTGACCAAGGCCCCCTGCACTTTTACTCCAACCAGGTCAGCCAGTGCTACTTTCTTTGTCTTGACAGCCTCAACACGCTCTCGATGTCCTGTGGACTCTGATAAACACTGGAGTTCCACTATTTCTATCTCCAGACTTCTCATAGACCGGGCGATGTGTCTCGTGACGCTGTAAGTAAACTGCTGACACAACTGTTTTATTTGGATTTTACCAAAATCCCACCAGAGCTGTAAGGTCTTAAAAGATGACTTTGTGTTCCGAAATTCACCCCAAAAACTATCTCTAAAAAATACATCATCTAAAAGGGTTGTATTAAAATGCCAGTATGCACTTGTCGGTTTAATACGTCTCACACCGACTGCACACTGGACTAGACTGTGGTCGGAGAAAACAACTGGTGAGATGTGGCAGATCCTAAAAATGTTAAAATGGTGTTTAAAACAATAAAACCTGTCGAGTCTCGCCAATGACAGAAGGTTGCCCCTGGTATGCATCCAACTGTACTGAGTCTGTCTGTCATTAAAAAACTTCCAAACATCACTGAGCTCCTGCTGCTTTAGGAGCTGCACCAGCCTCCTGCGCGACGCAGGGTGTGGCTCAGGATGATTTCTGTCTGTATCAGATTCAGTACAGTTGAAATCACCAGCTAAAACCAGGTAATCATCTCTACTGACCCCGTCCAGCGTTTCACAGAGCGTATCTAAAAACTGCATCCTGTCTGCTCCCAGTACAGGAGCGTAAACACAAATAAAAACAAAAGCACAATGCTCAAAGACAGCACGAACTTTAAGAAGCCTCCCTTCAATCACCTCCTCAACTGCAACAGACTGAGGAGCCCAGCCTTTAGAAAGGAGCAGAGCAACTCCACCAGACACCGGGCTCCTATGGCTGAGAAAGACTTGACCCTCAAACTCCTTTAACCAGTCTGTAGAGTTCTGCTCGTCACGGGTGTGTCTCCTGAACGAACATCACATCAACATGTTTAAGTCTGATGAGCTCAAACAGCTGTGCTCTCTTATACGAGTCTCTGGCTCCGTTTATATTCAACGTAGCAAAATTAAACTGATTCATATTAAAATGACTCGAACTATTCATATTAAAACAAGAGAATAAAACCACAGCAGACAGAACACAGAGCAGAACTCTACAGAGAGGTTCACACCATGTCACTGCAGTCATCCGTGATCTGGTGATGGAGCTTGGCCAGAATTTTTTTAAGTCTGAACACTTCCTGGTCCGTGAAGCCGCCCCCCCAGAGTTCCCCCTTTAAACTGAACGGACTGAATAAAAGCGCGGCGATCTGGGAAATGTTCTTCCACTCGCACCCCCTTCACGTGTTTGGTCTGTGAACACGAGGAGACGTTAGAGTCCGAGGAATCATTCTCGGCATCAGCAGCCGCGTCATCCTCAGGCCTCACTCTGGAGCCGGAGCTCTTCTTAGCACTGCGGGTCTGATACTGACTGAGACGCGCTTTCTTTCTTTTAGTGACCGGAGTCTTAAACACGGGGTCAGCCGAGTCACCGAGCATAGCCTGCTCCCCCCGTGACTCGCCCCTACAGCCAGACTGCACTCCTCCACCGACACAGATACACCTGCGGGCACCTTCACAGCGTGCCGCCGGCTCACGTGCTCAAGGCCCACTCTCTCCCGGGGCGCCATGGCGCCCAACGAGGGAGACGTCAACCCCAACCCCCCCTACACACCAAGAAACAGAAATAAACAACCCCTCACCAAACACTAAACCAAACAACAAAAAATAGTGAAAAAAGAAGGAAAAACGAAGAAAAAACAAAAACACACAGACCAAACAGTCTGCACGCGCCTCGCACTCTCAAACGCTCCGCCCACTCAGAGAGAGAGAGAGAGAGAGACAGACAGACAGACAGAGAGAGAACACAGAGAGAGAACACAGAGAGAGAACCCAGAGAGAGAACACAGAGAGAGAACCCAGAGAGAGAACACAGAGAGAGAACCCAGAGAGAGAACCCAGAGACCTTATTCAGAGACTGTAGCCTGATTAAAGGGAAGAACACCAACACCAACCTGCTGTTCTACACACAACACACAGACTCGTGGCATTCAGTGATCTGCACACACTACACACACGAGACAAAACGTGAATCTGCAAAGGTCAGATTTCTATTTTTGAGGTGAAAAAGAACCAGACAGTAGGTTCCTCACAATCAACATATATCAGAACGGGACCATCATGGTACAAGGAAACGAGGCTGTACTCACACAGTTTGAAGAGACCTTTACTTCTCTTAAAGCAAAATGTTTTCTGGACACCACATGTTCACAGTAAAGAAGGAGTTAATCGAGCAGTAAAGAATTTAAACAGAATTTTTAAAACTTCATCAGAAAAAGCTAAATTGAAAATCAGACGTACACCAAACCCTAACCTCAAAAAAGAAGACAGCTGGTTTGACCAGGAGTGTCAAAATATAAGAAAAGAACTCCGAAAACTATCCAATCAAAAACACAGAGATCTAAACAACGCCAACCTACGCCTTCTCTACTGTGAGACATTAAAACAATACAAACGTACACTCAGAACCAAAAAAGCACAACACACTAACAAACAACTGACACTAATTGAGGAGTCAATCAAAACAAACCAATTCTGGGAGAACTGGAAGAACCTTAAAAAAAGAGACCACGAAGAATTGGCAATACAAAACAGTGATATCTGGACAAACCATTTCCAGACACTCTTCAAGAAAGTAGAGACAAATTCAAATCCACAACAGAATCATATAAACAAAAATCTTGAGGAGTTTGAATCAGCTATTAAAGATTATCAAAACCCACTAGACTTCTCAATTACTGAGCAGGAACTCAAGGAGAAGATTAATAAACTAAAACCAAAGAAAGCAGGTGGGCCTGATAGAGAGAGAGCTTCCTAAATGAAATGATAGAAAGTTCAAGTTCTAAATTACAGCTGGCCATTCTGAAACTGTTCAATCTGGTTCTGAGTGTAGGTTACTTCCCTGACATCTGGAATTATGGACTAATAACACCAGTTTTTAAAAATGGAGATAAATTCGACCCTAATAATTACCGAGGCATCTGTGTGAGCAGTAATCTGGGGAAGTTACTCTGTAGCATCTTAAACTCTAGACTTTTAAACTTCCTTATGAAGCACAGTGTCTTGAGCAGAAGTCAAATTGGATTCTTACCAAATTACCGCACCACTGATCATATTTACACCCTACACACCCTGATAGAAAAGTACGTTATCCAAAATAAAACCTAAATATTTGCATGTTTTATTGATTTCAAAAAGGCTT